>CDFB01035292.1:0-10837 GCA_000826425.1 Acanthamoeba lugdunensis | reverse complement strand
GCGATGAAGGCGAGAAGGAAGGAGGTCGGCAGGAGTCGCCGCCACGTCGGCACTCCGCTTCGGTGCGCGCCCAAACTGGACCCGAAGCCGGCCGCCATGCTTGCCGTCGTTGCCGTTGTCATGCCACACGAAGCCATCTATATTTTATTTCTTTCTGCTCAAGACGACGCAAAATTGAAAATTCAAAATGGAATCTCTCGCCCCCCTCCTCAATCTGAAGTTGACGATGCATGGAGGCGTACCAGACGGACGAAATTTGTACAAATCGCAGGTTGCGGGCGAGCTTGGCCGCAGCTTTTCTCCACCCGTTGCACTTTCCAGGACACAATTTACTTACTCGTCTCGTTGTCTTGTGCTTGGGGGCCAAAATCCGTTTGCCTACGCGGCTGCCTAACTCCTGCGTGTGGTGGTACTCCTCACCTTTCTTTTCTTTCTGTGGCCACCAAGGCGCCAAACCAACGAACACCTCCGCTTGAGGTCGCTCCCGAGTACCCATCATTCGTGGAATTCGAGGAATGCGCTCGGCGCTAGGCGGCGGAGACGTTGAATGTCTGCGGGACACTCACGGACGTGGAGGGCCGGCTCTGTGCTGGAAATCCGGGAGGAAGAAGGGCGATGAGTCATCGTTGCTTGTCTGATGAACTGGTAAACGGCGCTATCTTGCAACAAGATAGGGACGCCGCGGGCTCCCGCTTCTGGTTTGATGACGGTAAGATAAAGGGGCAAAGGATTGCATTGGTTGATGGGGGGAAAAACAAAGAACAACAAATTGAAGCGGAGGGTGAGCCATCACGAAGAAGAAGATGACGATGATGGCGCTGCTCGCTTGAGGAGGAGATGGGCCCTCTGAGGAGGTGGCGGGTGGCTTCGTTGGCGCGTGCGGTTGGAGTGCTCGTGGACATCACCGCCATCCCCGTGGGGCGCTCGCGTTCCGATCAGCAGCTGAAGTTGACGGCGCCGATGGCCGACCCGTCCGAGGTGGAGTTGAGCGGCGTCTGCAGCACGTAGCCCAGGCCCGACTGCGACCCGCCCGGCGCCGGCAGCAGGAAGCTCTGGATGTTGAAGGTGTTGGTGGCGTCCACCCGCTCCAGGTTCCAGAACTGGGGGATGGCCTGGTCGGCCGCGATGGCGATGGTGAGCGAGGCCTGGGTCAAGCGGCTGGCACCGTTGTTGTTGAGCGTGATGTCATAGATCTGGAAGCGGTTGCTGTTGTCGCTCCACGACCCACCGGCTCCAGAGCGCGCCACCTGCGATGCCAAGAGCGAGCACCCGCCCGACGGGCTGGGCTTCGGGCTCGAGCTGGGACTCGCTCCGGCGCTGGGGCTGGGCGCAGCAGAGGCCGAGGGCGAAGGCACCAACGAGGCCGAGGGCGAAGGCGAGGGCTCAGTGACGTTGCCGCACTGGACGCTCACCAGGGACACGGGCGCCGCCGTGCTGTTGTTGTTGACGATGAAGCCGAACACGTGGCTCTGGCCCGCAGGGATGCCGCCCACTTGCAGGCGCCAATCGGGCAGGCGGTAGAGGCTGTCGTTGACCAGCACCACCTCCCAGATCTGATTGATGGAGCCCTGGATGGACAAGAGCACGTTGGTGACGGCCTGCTGGCCGGTGTTGCGGATCTCGACGGTCCACAGCGAGCGCGGGAACTGCTGAGAGTCGACCCACGACGCCTGGCGAGTCTGGTTGAGCGACGCAGTGCAACTCTCTGTTGTGCGTTTTGTGGTTGTGTTGTTTTAGTGCACTGGGTGCAGAGAACGGTTGAAGCAGATGCGGTGGGTGAGTACGAGCAGAGGCACAGGAGAAGATGAGGGCGGCAAGAACGGCCAAGCACAAGAGAAGCTTCATGTTGAAGGTTGCGGAGGTTGTTGGTAGCGCAAGATGTTGGCTGGCTAGTTGGTTGGTTGAGTGAAGAATGGAGTGAGCAAGTGGTGCCCAATTTATAGGTGGTTGACGGGTACAGGTGAGGTGGCCCAGTTGAGAGAAAGAGCACTGGTTGCACCCCTGGCCCTTTACCACCACAAGAACACTCAATTGATGAGGCTCAGGCTGGGATCTTACGGCCCCGCAACAGTTCAGCCCACAGACACAGAGCACCATGTGGAGTGCAACCGGAGCTATAAGTGAACAGTTCTGGACCGCGGTAATTGCTCACCCTTGGTCTCAAGGCGCTGGTGTCGCCCCGCACACCACTTGAAGCAGATCACCACACCACCAAGGATGAAGCCGTGAATTTCGTTGGTCGAACAGAAAGTGCTGAAACATAATTGGCCGAATACGTAATCCACCGACCAATTGGCGAACAGGGCGAGCAAATGGCACTTGTACCCCTAGCGGTCAGGGAGGCTGGCGCTGTCGGCCAGACGCAGGAGCGCACGGTTAACGCACTCGACCAGCGGCGGCTCGAACTGCATGTTGTGGCCCTGGCCCGGCAGCCACTCGAGCGCGAACGATCGGCTCGTGACGCCCATCCACGACGCCACGTGGCGCCGCTTGACTACCGGGTCGAGTTCGCCCAGAAGCGCCGTGATGGGCACCTCGAGCGAGTCGGCCTCGGTCAGGCCGCACTCCATGCCGGCCATGCTCACGTCCGCTACCAGCGCCGCGTAGAGCGTGGCGTTGCCCGCGAAGCGTTCCCACTCCTCCTCGCTCCAGCCGATGGCCAGCGACAGAGCCTTGAGCCCTTCGTACATGGTCGGCCGCCGCGTGTAGGTGGTCAGCACCTCCAGGTCACTCGGCCCCGGACACGCGCTGGCCAGTATGGCCACCGGCAGCGTCACCACCGGCGCCACGTCACCACCGGTCACCATCGCCACCTCATCACGGCGGCGCAGTGCATTGCGCATCTCTTCGGTGAAGCGCAAGGCGTAGTAGGCGCCGATGCACTGGCCGAACAGGGCGTAGGGCTTGTCGGCCAGGAACGGCGAGACCTCGGCCATGAAGGCCGCGGCGGCGGCGGGGAGCGATGGGCACGGGTCCTCGGTCGCACGCGTCGTGTGACGAGGAAGGTGGAGCGCCCACACCTCAATGCGCGTCGTGTCGATGATGGAGAGCCACGACTTGAAGTTGGCCGGGTCGCCGCCGGCGTCGCCGAAGCACACCACGCGTAGGGTCGCCGTCTTGACGTTCCCGCCGATGAAGTCGAGCCACTTGGACGAGAATGCGGTGTTGGGCGTCGACGATGATGAGGTCAGCAAAGTGTCGACTGTCGGCAGCCGTGACGCCGACGTCGACACAGCGGCGGTCGGGGTCGGCTGGGTGGTGGCAGCGGTCTTGTGGTAGGCTGCGAGGATGGAGGCCTTGGTGGGCGACCGGAAGGTCTTGAGCGGGAGCCACAGGCCTACGTCGCGAGCCAGCGCGCCGCGCAGCTCCATGCCGCTCATGGAGTCGAAGCCCAGCTCGGCCAATAGCAGATCATCAGCGATGGCCGTGTCGTGTCCAAGGGCCAGCACCTCACACACAAGTCCATGCAGCCGGGCCTCGATGGTCATCGCAGCGGGCTCTGCGGCAGGCGCGCTCTGATCGGCGGCCGCTGGTGCCGGCGAGGCGTGATCCGAAGTGAAGCGCTTCCACAGGGACACGCGGGCTGGCCGGCCGGCGGATTGCTGTCGACTCCACGCAACGTCGGCGATGGCCACGGTCGAGTGGTGGGCGGATGTGTCGAGCAGTTCGAGGGCGTCGAGGGCGTCGGCGGCTTCCATGGCCAGCACGCGCACCCCGCCCGAGTTGACGACGGGCGACGCCGATCGCTTCGCCTCCTTCTTTTTCGTGGAGGAGGCCATGCCTATGTCGCGCCACAGGCCCCAGCACACCGCCCGCACCGGCAGGCCCGCGCGCCGACAGTGGGCCGCCATACACTCCACCATCGAATTGACCGCCGCATAGTTGGCCTAATACAACACGACGCGACACACGTGAGTCCACAGGTCGGAGGGGTGGTCCAGGTGGTGTACGGTGGGTGCGCACCTGGCCAGCGGTGCCGACGACGTTGGTGATGCTGGAGCAGAGGGCGAACGAGCGGAGCGCGAGGTTGTGCCGCTGGCAGCCGCGGAGCAGGTTGAGCGCCCCCACGGCCTTGGGGGCCATCACTGCCGCGAAGGACTCCCAGGCAAGGTCCATTAGCAGGCCGTCGCGCAGCAGGCCCGCGCAGTGGTGCACCTCGAGCTGCGTCGTCGTGCCTGGTGCTGACGCCACCTCGACCACGGCCGCGAACAACGCATCGACTTCTGCCGACAGGCTCACGTCCGCCCGGCAGAACCACAGGTCAGGCCCGCCTGGCAGCCGCAGCTGGGCCAGGCCGGCGGAGTGCTGGACCGGCGCCGGGAGGGACTCGGCGGGCCGCGGCTCCATCAGTTCCGCCGCCCAGGCCGCGGGGTCGGCGGGCGGGTGCCGGCCGACGAGGAACAGGGCCGAGCGGTGGTGGCCCGCCGCACCGGAGGTGAGCATCCGCCGACAGATCTCTCTGCCCACCCCGCCGAAGGCGCCCGTGATCAACACCGCCTGGTTTTCACCGGAGCTTGCGGCGCTGTTTCCGAAAAGATGAGCAAGCTTGCGGGCGTCGCGGTTGTGTGTGTTTGTTCGTGTGTGTCGTGTCGTGTGTACCTGGGCTGAGAGGGCAAAGACGGGCGTGTCAATCGCGGGGCGTAGAGTCGGCCGTCACGGATCGTCAAGCGGTCCTCTGCGCCGAGAATTGAGTTCTTTTGTGCGCCTTGAAGAAGAATGCGCGCCAATGTCTGCGCGCTTCCGCTTGACGGGCTCGAGCTCGGCTGGTCTGAGTCCAAGTCCACGACGGTGATGTTGACGTCGGGCAGCTCGGTGGCAGCCACTGCTGCCAGTCCCTGGAGGCTCGCCTGGGCCGACGCCGCGGCCACACGCGACAGGTCCAGCGTATCCCCCACAACCGCAGAGGAGACCGCAGCTGCGTCGCGGGTCAGGAACACGATCGAGGTCTCTGGATGAAGACTCTCCGCGGCCAGGGCCTGCAGCAGTAGCAGGGCCGACCCGCTTGCCCGGGCCGAGGCGGCGATGAGGTCCACGTCGGCGTCAGGTCCGACACCGATGTCGAGAGCCCAGCCGAACAGTACGTGCACGGGCGTGGCCTGGGCGGGCGAACCGCTAAAGTGGCCGAAGATCGCCGCGAGCGCGGCCGCGTAGTCCTCGCTTGCGTCGGGGCGCAGATCGATCTCCAACGACAATGACTCCCTGGCCGACGGCCGCACCGCAAACTCTGCGGCCTGCCGGAGCTGCACGCAGCGTGTGGGGCGCGACCGCTGCATCTCGTCGAGGACCGACTGACAGGTGCCCTGCGATTCTACAAAGGCCAGCAGGATAGGTCCGGGTTCTGGTTCGATCGAAGTGAGGGGCTCAACGTCGGTGCCTGGTCCGAGCGGCAGCTCCTCCCAGGCGATGTCGTACACGAGCCGGCCGGCCGCAGACTCGGGCCGTACCTCCTTCGAGGTGTACTTGTCGATCGTGAGCAGCACCTGCCCGTCGTCGGCAAACACCGTTACCTGGACGGTGTTGAGTGTGGCGTCGTAGTCCTCCGAAGCCGCGGGGAAGACGCGTTGGTGCAGACACCACAGCGACTGGCCGGGCTTGACGGTGAACGGGTGCTGCAGGTGGAACCCCTCGAACTCGATCGGGAGGAATGTCCTCCTGGGCTCGTCGTCCAGGAAGAAGCCGCCGGCCGTGTGCAAGCACGCGTCGACGACCCACGCCGGCGGCACGCTGGCCGAGGTGCTAGGTGCCATCGGGTCCTCGGGCACCTGAATGCGAGAGAGAAGAGCCAATGGAAGCTCGCTTTCGCTTTCGCTTTTGGAGGCGGCCCACAGCGCTCGGACGCAGCAGAAGAGCGGGCCGTAGTGCAGGCCGCCGGCGTGAAGGTTGTCGTAGAGGAGCGCGGCGTCGATGCTGCGCTGGCAAAGCGCCTTTGCGTCGGCGAGTGTCGGCGCCAGAGAGCGCTGCTGCTGCTCGACATTGGCACCAACCACCAGCTGGCCGGCGGCGCACTTGACCGGCGCGTCGCCAGGCCGCGAGACGAGATAGAGATCGAACGCTCCGGCCTTGTCTGCATCGTAGGCCAGCTGCAGTCGCAGACTCGGTGTCGGCGTCACACCGTCGGTGGCCGGCGTTGGCGGTATTTCCACGCGCGATAGTATCGAGAGTCGCACCACCCCGGCCAACGCTTGAGAGCCGCCCGCAATGCCGCCGCCGGCAAGCGACGTCGAGGCAAGGAGGCCGAGCATGGCGGCCGCCGGAAGCACCGCCCGGCCGTCGAACTCGTGCTGGCGTAGCGGCACCAGCTCCGCGTCGTTGGTCGAGTCCCACGCCCAGTCGACATATTTCATGTTGGGCCTGTCGAGGGGCGACCAGCTCCTAGCCGCAGCGCCGGGAGTCGACGTCTCGGGCGCTGGCCCAGTCCCGCGACTACCGGCCACGAGCGCGGGTCCGGCCCAGCAGTGGGTCGGGAGGAAGGCGTAGGTCGGGGCGGCGATCATGCGCAGGTCGGGGCTCGCGCGCCTGAGGTCAGCGTAGACCGCGGCCCAGTCGACCTCGACACCGGCCGCGTAGATCTGGGCCAGGGCGTCGAACATCGACGCGCGGCTGTCCCTGCCCTTGACCAGCGACGCCACGGTCTTGGTGGCGGCGGTGGCCGCGGAGGTGGTGAGCGTGGGCAGGGCGCGCCGTATCTGCGATGTGAGTATCGACGACGGGCCGATCTCGAGCAGCGCCGTGATGGGTTCATCGGACTGTGACCGCGCTGAGAGCAGGCTGGCCACGGCTGGCCAGAGCAGCACGGCTTCGATGGCGTGTTGGCGCCAATGCGGCATGGACCGCGCGGCCCGGCGCGACAGTGCGGAGGTGGTCGTCGTGCTGACGACCTCGGGCGCGCGGCTGTCGTTGTCGTCCCCCATAGACGGAGCGAAGATATGGCAGGCCTCGACCTCGGCAGCCCAGCGGTCTACGGCGCCCGACAGCAGGGGCGAGTGGAAAGCCGAGTGGACGTTGTCCAGGGCTCGCGCCTTGACGTCCGCGGCTTCGGCCAGCGCCAGCAGGTTCGTCACCGACCGCTGGTCGCCCGAGACCACCACGCTCGTGGGGCCGTTGACCGCAGCCAAGACCAGCACGCGCCCGGTGTCGCCGTCGTCGGTGTCGGCGCGTTTGGCCTGGGCGATGAGGGCCTCGACCTGCTCGCGCGGGGCAAAGACCGCGGCCATGGCCCCGCCACCGGGGCAGCGCTGCATCCACCACCCGCGCGAGGCCACCAGCGCCAGGCCCTCGCGCAGGCTGAGCAGGCCGGCGTGGACCGCGGCCACAATCTCGCCGAGGCTGTGGCCAGTCAGTGCGGCCGGCTCGACGCCCCAGGCCTGCCACTGCCGCGCCAGCGCGTACTCAAAAGCTAGTAGCGCCGGCTGGGAGTTGGCCGTACGGTCCAGCGCGGCCTCCGCTTCGTCGCTGCTATCGTCGGTGGTTGGGTAGATCAGACGCACGAGCGACGCCGCCACGGTCGGCAGATCATCGGTCGCCTCCGCACGCCGCGGGAGCAGCGTGTCGTTCACTTCGCGCCACACTGCGTCGCATTCGTCGAGGGCCTGGCGGAAGACCTGGCACGATTCGTAGAGCTCGCGTCCCATGCCGACGTACTGCGAGCCCTGGCCTGCAAGGACAAAGCACACGCGGGGCCTAGCGGCGGAGCGGGGCCTGGACACGGGGGACACAGCAGGGTTGCGCCCGGCCTCGGCGGACGCGATCCAGGCGCGCAGGGCAGTGGCCAGCTCGGCAATGTCACGGCCCACAACAGCCGCCCGAATGCCGAAGTGAGTCCTGCCCAGGGCGGCGGTGAGACACAGCTCGGCGGCCGAGCGGCGCAGGGCGTCGGCGTCGCTGTCGCCATCGATGGCGCGCTCGCAGTGCTGGAGCATTCGCTGTGCGAGGCCGAGGAGCGATTCGGCGTTGGTGGCCGAGAGGGGCAGCACGAAGGGACCTGTCCACCGGGCCGAGGCGGTGGCGGCCGTGGCCGACCGAGGAGGGGATGCCAGGACGACGTGGGCGTTGGTGCCGGCGAAGCCGAACGACGAGACGCCGGCGAAGAGCTGGGCCTCGGGGGAGTCGGGCCGCCATGGCACGGGCGCGGTGGGAATGTAGAGGCTGGCCTCGGCCGGGCGAAGATCGATCAGCGGGTTGAGCTTCGCGAGGTGGATATGTGGCGGGATCACCCCGTGGTGCATCGCCAGGAGGACCTTGATCACACCGGCCATGCCGCTGTGTTGCACGGTACCACCGACTCGTCAGCAACATGTACAAAAGAATGTAGGTATGTAGGGACGTACCTGCTGGGCTCAGCGTGGCCGATGTTGGTCTTGACCGAAGCGACAGCGAGCGCTGCGAGCTGCCTGCCATTGGCCCGTTGCTGAGCGCGCCAGCGCGGCTTGCCGTAGACGTCGACCAGGGCCGCCATCTCAATCGGGTCGCCTACTGGCGTGCCGGTGCCGTGCGCTTCGATCAGTGACACCCGCGCGGGATCGAGGTGGCCGGCGTCGGCCAGCGCGGCCGCTAGCACCTCGCGCTGGGCCAGCGTGCTGGGCGCGGTGATGCCGTTCGAGGTGCCGCCGTTGTGGTTGACCGCCGAACCGCAGAGCAGGCCCCACACGGGCCGCGCGCTGGCCTCCGCGTCGCGCAGCTGCTCGAGCACGACCGCGCCGTAGCCCTCGGAGCGACAGTAGCCGTCAGCGTCGGCGTCGAACGTGGCGCAGCGGCCGTTGGGGCTGATCATTCGCGCCTTGGACAGGAATACGCTTGACGTTGGTGTGAGCACGGCGTGCGCGGCGCACACGATAGCCTTGGCGCACTGGCCGGAGCGTATGGCCCGCGCCGCGGCGTCGATGGCGACGAGGCTCGAAGAGCAGGCCGTGTCTACAGTCATCGACGGCCCGCGCAGCTTGAAGAAGTGCGACAGCCGGCCGGCCACGACGCTCGACGACCCGCCGGTGCCGTACTGGAGGTCGGGTGGGCCGACGGCCAGCAGAGTCTCCTGGAAGGGGCTGTCCATCAGGGCCACGAACACGCCGGTGCGCGACCCGGCCAGGCTCCGCGGGGGAATGCCGGCACACTCGAGCGCCTCCCACACGAGCTCGAGCGCCACGCGCTGGCGCGGATCCATCATCTTGGCCTCGTGCGCCGAGATGCCGAAGAAGCGGTGGTCGAACCGCTCAGTGGCCTCGACGAAGCCACCCCGGCGCGTGTGCATCTTGCCCGGGGCGTCGCTGTCGGGGTCGTAGAGCTGATCGATGTCCCACCGCGAGCGGGGCACCTCGGTGATTCCGTCGACGCCGCCCTTCAGCAGCGCCCAGTAGCTCTCCAGGTCGTCCGCGCCGCCGGGGAATCGGCAGCTCATGCCTGTGATGGCCACGGGCTCGGTAGTTGTCGACGACTCGCTGCCGCGCGGCGCAGCGCTTGGCTGCCCGAGGGTGGTGGCTCCAGTGCGTGACGTCAGCACAAACGTGGCGAGCTGGTCCAGGGTGATGTGGGTGTAGAGCGTGGCGGCTGTGACGTCGACCCCGAATCGCTCGGTGACCTGCCCGGCCAGGCGCGCCGCGAGGAGCGAGGTGAGGCCCAGCGAGGCAAAGGGCTGGTCGTCCACCCCGCCGGCACCGGCCTCCAGTGTGGCGCTGCTCAGAGAGGCGATGGGTACGGCCAGCACCTGGGCCAGGCACTCGCGCAAGGCGTCTAGCGTCTCCGTGCGCCTGGACCCGAGCTGGGAAGCTGTGCGCTCGTTCCGCTCGGCGTTGGGCTTCATTGCCGACGTAGGAGAGGAGCCCAGAATCAGGGCGGTCCGGGCCTTCAGCTCGTCGGCGAAGCGCTTCTCGGCGAGTACGCGATAGACGAGCTTCTTCCTCGACACCGGGAGCGGTTCGTCGTGCCGCCCGAGCACAACGACCGCGGCCCGATGGACGCGGCAGGCCGCGTTCCAGCCCTCGTTGACCTTGGCCACGGCGCGCCACAGGGCTTCCTCCAGCCACGCCTCGACAGTCGACTGGGCCGCCGCTGCAGCGAAGGCCTGGTCGACAGCCGCGTAGTCGGGCTCGATAACGGCGAAGGCGATCGGCATTCCGCGGCCGATGAGGCACACGTTGCGCACCAGGGGGAGCTCCGTTGGCGCAGCTCCGGCGACCGCGTAGAGGCGCAGCCGCTGCTCGAAGGCGATCGGATTCATCTTCTCGCCGGTCGACAGACTCAGCAGGTCGTCCACCCGGCACACATACTCGACGCACCGCCCCTGGGTGCCCGGCAGCACCCGAAACACATCGCCCGTGCGGAACTTACGCACCGCCGCCGCGGTCGGTGCAGCACCAACTGGCTGTGCCCAGTAGAAGGCCTTCGCGTTGGCCGCGGCGTTCTTGAGATAGCCCGGCGTGACGGATGGCGAGTCGACGATCACCAGCTCGCCGCCTCCGTCGCCGCCCTCGATCAGGCCCGGGTCGACCGGCAGCCATTCGTAGGCGATCGACGGGTGCATGCGCAGGGTGCGGAACGAGGTGTCGGACGGGTGGCCCGTGAATAGGCTGCCGCTGCACTCGGTCATGCCCTCGCTCTGGAACAGTCGCACCCCGCGGGTCTCGAAGAACAGCGCCAGGTCGTCGGCGATCGGCGCGCCGCCGGTCAACAGTGCTTTGAGCGACCGGAGCGCCTCCAGCGTCTCTTCACCTTCTTTCCCTGAGCTGGCCTCGATCCGCTTCCGCCACTCGGTCAGCATCCACGGCACCGTGCTCAGCAGCGTTGGCCGATGCACTTGTATGCCTCTGCCGTGGAATCACAAACACGCGGTTGTCAGGCAAGTCTC
>CDFB01035027.1:0-35021 GCA_000826425.1 Acanthamoeba lugdunensis | reverse complement strand
CACACGCACCACCGCACACGCACACGCACCACCGCACACGCACCACCGCACACGCACACGCACACACGACCAACATTGACGTACCTCGAGAGGTTGTACGGGATCGATTGGTATTTCATCACTTTTTGCACCTGTGTGAGTTGGGTAATTGTGAGTGCCGTGCGTGCGGTGCGTGCGTGTCGTGTCGTGCGATGCGAGGAATGAGGGATGGGGCGCCTACGTGTTCGAGGCGGAGCTCCATGGCCCCGATGTTGATGCACTTGTCAGGTCCGTAGGCCGGATTGCCGTCGTCCAAGTAGGTGAAGTAGCGCAGGAACAACCCGAAATAGGGCAGCGTCGGTTCTCGCGCCTCCTCTCGCCTACATTATCGTGTGTCGTGTCGTGTCGTGTCGTCGTGCGGTGGTGCGTGTGCGTGTGCGTGTGTTCGTGTGCGGTGAGTTACGGTCATGGAAGAAATTGAAGAGGAGAAGCAGAAGGGATTACTTGGCGAGCTGTTCGCGGTAGCGATGAAAGTTCTGTTGGTTGTCCATCACCGCCTCGAGCTCCTCGAAATAGGCCTTGTACTTTTCCGGCACCTGCCGCCACGTATCCTGCAATCACACACACATTCCCCGCATTCTCATCAGCAAAACCGCACACGCCACCGCACACGCACACGCACCACCGCACATGAACATGAGAGAGAGAGAGAGACGAACTTTGAGGCGCGAGATGGAGATGTTGTTGAGGCCGGAGAGGATCTCCATCATGGAGTTGAAGTTGCCCAGGTGGTAGCAGATGTAGGCCGTCTTGATGAACTTTTTGATGATCTTGACCTGGGTCTTGCGGTCCTGCTTGGTGAGGACCTCGGTCGCCACCCAGTAGGAGATCTGGTTGAAGCGGCCGATCATGCGGATGATGTTGGGCGCGATGATGGCCTTGTTCTCGCGCTGCCAGGCCTGGTTGAGGAACTCGCGCGGCGCGATGCGCTTGAAGATCTCCCACTCCTGCATGGTCAGCTCGCGCGCCAGCGACGCCGTCGAGAAGTCCAGCAGCTTCTTCCTCTTCCCCAGCTCCTTCACCATGTCTGTCACCCAGCCACCAATCATCACCTTTAGCGCACACGACACGACACACACCGCACACGCACACGCACGACCGCACACGCACACGCACCTTTGAGGCGACCTTTGTCGGCACGAGGGGAGATGAGGGGAATGGAGGAGGTCGGTTGGTGCTGTCGGTTGAGCGAGGCCGAGCGGATCTTCTTGATGGTCTTCTGGTCCTTCTCCTTGAGGTTGATCTGGTCCTTCTTCCGCACCTCGTGCAGGTTGATGGGCGGCACGACGCCGGCGCCGGCGCCAGCGGAGGCCGCGACAATGATTGCATTCCGCACGTTGTTGGTGCTGAGGCTGTGCTCCTTGTTGAGTCGTCGGCCCTCGCTCATGGCCGTGGTCCTGGGCGACGCCGGCGGCGACGCGTGCGACGAAGAGAGCGAAGACGACAAGAACGAAGACGACGATGGTGGTGGTGCGCGCGGCGAGGAGAGCGAGGGGCGCTCGCGAAACTCGTCGACGTCGGGAGTCGAGGCGAGCTGGGGCAGCGGGCCGCCGCCGATCGTCGCGCTCCGCTGCTTCTTGCCCGTGCGCCGGCTGGCGAACATTTTGTCGAGCGAGCCGCCCGACAGCGACGCCTGAATCGGGCCCATCGTCGCCCCTGTCGTCGTCGATGCTGTCGACGGCCTTGGCTCACCGTTGTCGTCGGTGCCAGTTCGGCCCAGCGGCTTGTACTCGCGCGCCGTGAGACTGCCTGTGTGGGTGCTGCCCGTGAGCGAGGCCGACGCGGCCGCGGCGCCGTTGGTTCCGCGGGCCGTCAGGCTCCCACTGCGAAACAGCCGCACCCCGCTGCCGCCCTTGGTACCGAGCCCGCCGCTGGCGTTGCCATTGACGACCGAATCGGCGCCGGCGCCGGTGGTGGTGCTGGGCTCCTGGGCCGAACCGGCCGCCGCCGGCGGGTTGGCCTGGCGCTTGAGGAAGAGGAGCTTGAACTCATTGAGCAGGGCCGCATTGCCGCCGGACTCCTTGGTGAGCACGTCCAGCACGGCCTTGCGCGACGCCGGTGTGAAATCGTTGGGGTAGTTCTTGGCCCATATCCGCATAAATTCCAGGATTCTAAGACGACCCGACACAACGCACGCACACACGCACACACGCACACACGCACACAGCAGAGAAAAGATGTAAGTTGAAGGCTGTGTGATGAGTGCGGGAGAAGAGGAACCTTTCGGCGTGGTGCTTCTTGCGCGTGTCACCGTCGAGCCGCCACGAACACGCCCGGCTATACCTGTGGCGCAACACCCCGCACACACACAGAGATCGCACAAGACGCAAAAGAGTCAGGCCAAACAGCCCAAAAAGGCCAAAAGAGCGAAGACGAAGGGCGGTTGGTTGCGTACTCTTCGGCCCACAGCAGGGCGAGATCGTTCTTGGGTGTGAGGACCATGGGGTAGCTCAGCAGGAATGCCTCCATGTCCGCTGTACGTCCAACAAAAAAAACAACAATAAAGAATAAATTAAAATAATGAATAGAAATAAAGAATGAAATCAAAAATGGAAGAACGAAAACGACAAAGAGGAGGGAGCGGGGGGGGGCGGAGAGGAGGAGATGTGAAGCGAAGCGATTTTGTGGGAGGAGACCGGAGATGATTTTGTGGGAGGAGATAGAAGGTGCACGCTACCGTCATTGACGCTGGTCATCACCAAACGGGCCGTGCGATCGAATATTTCATCTTTGCCGGGCGATGGCGTTCCGTTGCTCATCTCCTTGTCTTGCGGCGTGGTACCTCACCACCGAATCTCCCTCCAACTTCCTCTTCGTGGCAGTCCTTCTCCTTGTCCAGTTGATGGTGGTGATGGTTCTAGTTCTTCTTCTTCCTGTCGTGGTTCGCTTGTTTTGCCCTCCTCCCTGCTGGCTACCTCTTCAGTTCCTTCCCGTCCGCCAGTTTGGTTGGGGTACTACCAATGCCACGGCCCAGTAGTACGCTTCGCCATGCGAAATTTCATTACTAACCCCAAGATGCTGCGAAATTTCCGAGCAGCGTAGCACAGGGACCATGAAGTTCAAACAGGCCTCCAAGAGCAGCTGCACGCACACCAACCAGTTCAAACCTGGGATCTTCCCCATGCTCTCTAACATGAGGTTTGGGATCACTCAGTCTCACCTGTGTGCAGCTCAGCTGTGTTTCCATGCATGTGTTGACCATCCATGGCTCAGGACAGGAGGGCATATGTTGTTGTGTTGATAGCAGCAGCTGGCATCCCAATGCACAGCTGACCTCACCTTTACTCCCCATCAGGACTTGTTCATTGGCCCGGCTTTCCCAGTATTGTGGCGCAGAAGCTGCGGCCCAATCGCCCAGAGCCCACCATGTCCCAAGAGCCAAACACCGCCAAATTCCGTTCGCCGGGAAAGTTCGCTTCCCTTCATATTTAAGATTTTTGTTTTTCGGCCGTCGGTGGAGCCGCAAAATAGAAATATTTGAATAATTTTCTGTTTCTTGAATTTTCTGTTGGATGAAACTGGGTTCTGCGTGGCTCGTCGGGCTGGGTCGGCGAGTCTTGGGGAACTCCCCGCGACGACATGAGCCAACATGGTTAAAAACGACATCTCTCATCTCATTGCGCTCATCACAAGACCAAGCAGCAAGCCAGCAACAGTAACAACCCAACGAACCAACCCCACACATGAAGCAGCACTGCCAGAGAATAGCCAGCTTGCGTGGTGGCTGCGGCCAGGGAGCCTTTGCCCGCCTTGCTACTACTACCAACGGCAGCGTCAGTGCCTCGACCCTCGTCCAGGCCAGGCGCCACCTCTCCCTTCGCCTCGCCCCGACCACTGCGAGCTCCACCACCTCGAGGACCTCGTCGACCACCACCCTGGTGACTACCACTGCCCGCGGCAGGTGGTGCCAGGGCGGCGCACTGGCCTGGTCGCGGGCCAACACCACGTCGGCCGCCATGACCGACACCGAGCCCAAGCAGACCCCGGAGGAGAAGAAGGCCGCGGCCTCCAACCCCTCCATCGCCGCCCAGCAGACCGTCGAGCGCGCCCAGCAGCAAAGGTTGGTATTCAACCCCCCCCCCCCCTTCAACTACTTGTCGCTACTCGAGTAGAACAAGAAGATGAAGAAGAAGAAGAAGATGGAGAGAGAGCGCGCACTCACTTCGACCGCTACGCGCTGCAGTGGCAAGTCGACGAGGGTGGCCTACACCCTGCCGCACCCCATTTGGCAGAACGAGTACGTGGATGCGGTGGAGGTCAACCACACGCCGCCCGAGAACCTCACCGACAAGCTCGCCCTCTACACCGTCCGCCTCATGAGGTACACGCCTCCAGCTTTTGCTTCGCCTTGCCCGCTCCTGTTCTCACCGCACGCACACGACACGACACGACACACGCAACACACACGCACACACACCACAGATTCAACTTTGACTGGATGAGCGGGTACTCGTGGGGCAAGCTGACGGAGGCCGACTGGCTGCGTCGGATCATCTTCCTCGAGACCGTGGCGGGCGTGCCCGGCTCCGTGGCCGCCATCCTGAGGCACCTCCACTCGCTGCGCCGCCTGAGGAGGGACCACGGCTGGATCCACACGCTCCTGGTACGCACGCGTGTCGTGTCGTGTGTCGTGTGTGCGCACGCGCGTGTGCGGTGTGTGACTAACCGTCGATCGTGTGCGTGTGTGTGGCGTCGACGCTTTGTCTGTAGGAGGAGGCCGAGAACGAGCGCATGCACCTGCTGACGGGGCTCAAGCTCAAGCAGCCCGGCAAGATCTTCAGGACCGCCGTGTGGGTCACTCAGGGCATCTTCTTCAACTTCTTCTTCGCCGCCTACCTCGTCTCCCCGCGGTAACCGCCCGCCTCATCGTGGTCATCACCGCACGCACGCACGCACACCAGAGCTGACCTCATATGTGTGTGTCGTGCGGTCTGGGCAGGTTCTGTCATCGATTCGTGGGCTATCTCGAGGAGGAGGCGGTGAGGACCTACACCCACCTGCTCCACGACCTCGACGCCGGGAAGCTGCCCGAGTGGAAGGACACCCCGGCCCCGGACATCGCCCGCCAATACTGGAAGATGGTACGATCCACCACCACCACAACCAACACCACCACTCCAAGAAGGAGCAGTGATGTTGATCAACGTGGCTTCTTCTTGGCTGGTGTTAGGGTGACGACGCCAAGTGGAGGGACGTGGTGGCGTTGATCAGAGCCGACGAAGCGCACCACAGGGAGGTCAACCACACCTTTGCCAACCTCCACCTTGAGCAGGACAACCCGTTCCCTCCGGGCCACTAAGCACCCCTCTCCTTTTCAGAAAAGATTTTGTTTTTCCTTTGCTTCACCCATTCCATGTACCCCATTCAACCCAATTGTTGATTACTGCATTCAGCATGTGTGCCATGTCAGCATGTTGCTCAGTTGCTTGACAAGTGGATTATCTTGAGAAAGGAGATGCCCCTCATTAGGTCATGTATCCTGGGATGGGACAACTTCCTTATTAGGGATTTAGCTGCCATTAGGTGTCGCATTGCAACCACCCCAGAGAGACAGGAAAAAGAAAAGAGTAAGCACAACCTCCGTACGTCAAGACGAAGCGCAAGCGGACATGGACAGGGACTACAGCCAAGACTGCGCTGGTGCACTCTCAGCACTCCAGGAGGCCGTGTGGAATACACTGCGAATGTCTGCACCTCCTACCCCGGCCAGGCAGGGCGGAGGGGAGGTGACTGGCCACGGGCATGAAGGAGCCGATGAAGGTGGGCAGAGGTTCAATAAGCGATACCGTCGCGATGTGGTCGAGGAGGAGGGCTCCTTCCCATTGCAGGTGGCTGGTCTCGAGCACGAAGCTCGCCTGGTGCAGAAGCGGGTCCGGCTTTGTGACCACATCGCCCAGATCGACGAAGAGCTGCGCCTGCTACGTCGCAAGCGCGAGCTCGGATGGCACCAACCCCAGCAGAGCGCCGACCCTCCTCTACACCGCGTGCCCACCACCTCTACCGGGTGGACAGACCGAGAAGAAGCCGCCCATGGAGGGGAGCGGATGGATGGGGGTGATGAGATGGAGGACAAAGATGAAGAAGAGGCAGAGTTCAGGGTGGTGATGAACGTTCCGAGGCCGCGCACCACGACCGATCACTCCTGCCCCAAGTCGGAGCGGCCGCTACGCGCTCCACCTCGAAGACCACCGCCGAGCCCTTTGCCGTCTGCCACGGCGAGCAGCGGCGGAGGCGAGAAGCTCCAGGACGTGGCGGGCAAGGACGGCCTCACCAACGGCCAACGCTGGCTCGTTCGCCTCGCACAGCTCCGCGAGTTCAGCCGCCACCACGGCCACACCAGAGTGCCTCGGTATACACACTTCGTCTTCTACGTTTTTACATCATCATCTTGTTGACTCTCTTCCCGCACACGCACACGACGAGCAGGGGCCACGAGAACAGGCAGCTGGCGACGTGGTTGAGCGAGGTGCGGCAGAAGTGGGCGCAGGACAGGCTGAGCCCCCAGCGCGTGGCGCAGCTGAAGGACCTCGGCGTGGTCCGGCCCCGCAGTCTAAGCCCAGGAGGAGGCATCCCCGCCAAGGAGACGCCCACCACCACCGCCGCCTACACCACAACGACAACCACTACAGTAGTAGCGAGCGCCCCTACGCCGACCGCAGCTTCTCCGCCGCCGCCGCCGCAGCTCACGCCGTCCGCGCCGTTCTACCCACCGACCACGTCGGCCTACCCCCGAGCCAGCCTCAGCCGACCACCCCCACCATCTCCGCCGCGGCCGTCGGCCTCGACGCGGCCGCCGTCGGTGGTGCTGGTGTCGCCGCTGGCCTCGGCCCTGCGGCCGTCGGTCTTCGCGGCCTACACGGCCGCGCGCTGGGAGCCGCCGCCGTCGTTGGCCTCGCAACAGGCCCTGGCCGCCATGACCTCGGCCCCGCCCAGCCTGTCGGCCCTGCTCGGCACCATGGACTACCAGCCCTACCAGCCCGCCGCCATCAACACCACCGCACCATCATGAGAGCTCAAATGCATTTTCCAAAACACGTCGCACGCGCCGCACGCGCACACGCAGACCGCACGCACACGAGAGGGGTGGTGGTGATGGTCGCGCGGGTCAGCGGCGGTACATGACGTCGCTGCGCATGATGTACTTCTTGCCGGAGGCCAGGCGCTGGCCCTCGTGCAGGATGTTGTGCTGGAAGATGAGCACCATGCCGGCCTCGGGGCGCACCTCCTTCCGCCCGCCCTCCAGGAACACCGTCGCACCTGACGACGAAGCGAATGAGTGCCGTGTGTGCGGTGTGCGTGTGCGGTGCGGTGTGTGCGAGTTGAGCAGCAGCAGCAGCAGCAGAAGAAGTGCGTACCGCCATCGAAGCCGCCGTTCAAGTAGAACATGAACGTGAGCTGGCTCCTGTCCCTGGCGCCCATCTCGAAGGCACCATCGCAGTGGGACGAGAAGTGCTGGCCCGGGGTGTACCTGCGTGCACACAAAACAATAATTGCATAAATTAAAAAAAGAATTGAATTAATAAATGAATTTCACCAAATAAGGATAAATGAGACAAAAAGAAATAAAAAAAGAGTTGTACTTGCAGAAGCGCCATCGAGAGTTGAGGCCGTAGGGGCGCCACGTGCCGCGTCGATCGTCGAACTCGGCGGGGATGTGGGGCTGCACGCGGCGCCAGATCTCCTCCTGGAGCTCCTCGTCGTCGATGATGAGGCGCGTGTTGCTGCGGTAGGAGGTGGGGTACTCGGGCATCGGCTTGTAGCCCATCTCCTCCGTCTTGGCAATGAGGTGGCGGCACTCGGCCGGCGACAGAACATTGTAGAGGATGAAGGCCACCTTCTTGCCGATGTGCAGCTCCTTCTTGACGATCTCCTTTGCATTGCCCGAATCTGCCGATTCTTCCGCTACTTCCTCCTCCTCCTCCTCTGCTTCAGCCTCATCCTCTTCACGCTCCTTCTCCTTCTCCTTATCATCTCCTTCCGACGTCTTATCCGCTACTTCTTCCTCTTCGCTCTTTTTCACATCCTTGTCCGCCTCCTCTTGCTCTGCATCCAGCCGCCACCAGCCCGCAGGCGGCGTCTGCACGTTCATGTCCACCCTGTTCATCTCTTGTTATTGTGGTTGTGTAGTTCAGATTCCACTCAGCGCTCTGCGAGCCTTATGTCCTCAGCCCATTCTTCTGATCATTTTCGCGTAATCTCGTGGTTCGCTTCATCTAGGCCACTTCCTTGAAACAGGGAAAAACAATTTCTCTTCTTTTCTCGATTCAATTAGTCGACAAAAATAGGCTACGAGACGATGGAGGCGAGCTTGGCGTGGAGGTCGGCGGCGGGGGTCGAGGCCGGAGCCGACCGGAGCGGGACCAGGTAGGTCCGCAGCTCGCCCGGAGTCGCGCCGCACTTCTTGGCCATGTTGAACAGGTTGGCGGCCAGCGACGCCGACTTGCTGTTGAGACCCGCGAAGCGCACCGTGTGCTCGAACAGCGCGCACGCCAGCTGCTTCTGCTTGCGCTCGCTCTGATGATGATGAAGATGATGATGATGAAGGTGGTGATGATCGAAAAGAAGAAGAAGAAGGTGAGTTGATGAACAGTGGGCGCAAGTCGCTGGATGTGGTTGGGGGGGGGGGAGACGTACGACAGGGGTGGCTTCGGCCTTGAGGGCGGCCATCTGCTCGAGGATGAGCTCGAGCAATCGGTCGATAATGGCCTGCTGCTCCTTCTTGAACGCTTCGTCGCCTCCGTACAGCACGTCGTTGGCGTCCACTGGATCGATGACACGACACGACACGTCAGCGCACACGACACGTCAGCGGCGCGCACACGACACGTCAGCGCCACGGATCGATCACCAGCCGAAGGAGTGGTAGGCGCGTTACCCTTGGGGAAGTGGTAGGGGAGGGCCATCTGCCCCTGGGTGCTGAAGTAGGCCAAGATGGACACGTAGGCCAGCGACTTGCTGATGCTTCCAGCCTCCCACGGGTAGTCTTGAATGACCTGTGTGTGTCGTGTGTGTCGTGTGTGTCGTGTGCGTTAGAGGGGGGGGACACGCGTGACGGGAGGAGGGGGGCAGCGTGCCTTGATGAGGCCCTTGACGAGGTAGAAGGCGCCCTGCTCGGGGTGGCCGGGGACGGCCACCAACACGGCGGCGAAGTAGCTGATGAAGTTGAGGAGCCACGTCTCGTTGGACCGGCTGCCGCCGGCCTCGATGGTTTCTGTGTAGGGCGGGATCTCCTGGATGAGCGTGATGGCCGCCTTGAAGAGGGAGTCGGCTTGCGGCAGCGATTGGTTGGCCAACGCCACCTACAACACGACACACGGACACGACACGACACGCACGCACACGAAGCAGCGAATCAGCGCGCGATGCGGATTGTGGCGACGATTGGGTCGGTCGTGTGGAAGAGGGGGAGCGTACCTGCCCGGCGTAGATGTATAGGTACAATTGGGCGAAGGGGTCGTCCATGGAGGGGATCGAGATGAAGGTGTAGGCAACACACGCCTGTGTGTCGTCCGCACACACGCAACCGCACACGACCGACACACACGCAACCGCACACGCGTCAATTCGTGGGTTGTGTGTCGAGAAGTGTGAGGTGGGTAGAATGCGCACCCTGACGAAGGCGGCGGTCTTCTTGGTGTGCTTGCCCTGGGTGAGCTTGAGGGTGCGCATGGCCAGATTGCAGGCGCCGAGCACGAGCGTCGATTTGACGCCGTCCAGGTTGGCGAAGGCCCTTCGGCACTCCACGTAGAAGTCCAGGTGCTTGATCACCTCCCGACCAAAGTCAACCTGGACCCGACCAACCACCGCCGCCACCGTTCAGACATCGTCAGGTGCATACCGCACATACCGCACACACAGCACACGCACGCAGTGGGTACCTTGATGATGAACGCGGAGATGAGGGTGGTGATCTGTCTGACCTCGTCGGAGAACGACAGGGTGTTGACCGAGTCGTGCAGCGCCTGCACGATCACGCGCGGCCGGTGGTCACGGACGAGTACAAGACGCGCGGATACGGGGGAGGGGCGAATCGGGCAGTGTACCTTGGCGGCGGTGAAGACAGTGTTGATGAGCAGAGGGTCGGAGGTGACGGACTTGTTCTTGGCAAAGGCCTCGAGCAAGGCCTTGCTCACCTCCACTTGGGTGGCGCTCGTGAACAGATCGAAGAGGGGCAGGAAGTTGCTCTGCGAGAGAGACAAGTACTTGATCAGCGCCACCGCACATACACGACACGACCAACGACACACATGTGTGACAGGGCGAGTGCTGCGTACCATGGTAGTGAAGGTGGCGGTGAAGTCCGGGTAGCTCGAGAGGACCTTGTGGACGATCGAGGCGAGCTGCGGCTGAATGGACTCGTAGGCCTTGTCCTTCTTCGCGTGCGCCACAATGTCCTGGATCAGCCTGTTCGTCTCGCTCGCCTGGTTGTGTCGAGAACCGCCAGCGCCAGCGCCACCACCGCCGTCAGACAATGTGCCTCTCGGCCACACACATAATCGTGTGTGTGTGTGTGTGTGCGCGCGCGCGCGCGCGGCAGCGTACAGTGCAGTGCTTGAGCGGGTACTCGATCCACACTTCGGCCACGGCGATGTACTCCTTGGCGTCCTCCAACTTGGCCACCACCTTCCACACGTCATTGAGGAGCGCCTGCACACACACACACGACACAAGAGCCCGCACACACCACATTGCTCTGTGGTCAGTGGAATTGCAACAATGTCGGCGATGCAAAGAGACCGTCGGCGGGGGAGGGGTGGCTTACCAGGCGTTCGCTCTCCGGGGGAGCCGGGGCGAGGGCCAGGCACACGCCGAAGGTGTGGTAGAGCTTGTGCTTGGCGTACGAGAGGCCGTCCGACTCCTTGATGAGCGCGGCGATCGGACGCGCGTTGGCGGCAATGTAGTCCGGCGGGAAGGAGGAGATGATGTGGTTGAGCACCAGCGAGTTGCCGCTCTTCCTGTACTTGGCGAGCGTGGTTTGGAACACGTCCTGCACGAGCGTGGTAATCACACAACACACACAGGAAATAGGTGAGAACGGGCGCCGAAGGCGTCAGATTGGGAGCGGGTGTGCGTACCACGGGCGCCTTGTGGGCGATGCACTGCAGCAGCCAGTCGAGGGCGGGCGAGTAGAGGTGAATATAGTCGGACAGCGCGAGCTTGTGCGAGTCGAGCATCTTCTGGAAGGCGGGCCTGTGGCCGCGACACACCCATCACACCGCACTCGTCAGCTCCGCCACCGGACGCGGCCGCAAACTGGGGCGACAGACAGTGGTGACGTTTGGGGGAGAGGGGGAGGTAAGGGGAGTTCACGCACCTCTGGGTGACGATCTGGTGGGTGTAGAGGTAGTCGTTGAAGGAGGTGGTGAGGTGCTCGGTGAGCTGGGGCGCGATCTCCCGGCCCTTTCGGGCCAGATAGGCGCGCAGGTACATGGCGATGAGGGGGTCGCCCACGCCGCGGATCATCATGCACAGTCGGTTGATCACCTCCCTGCGAGTCGCGAAGGGTGGGGGGGGGGGATGAGGCCTCACCGCGCACACAGAAAGCAAGCGACGGGACGAACCTGTAGGAGTTCTGGGAGAGGAAGGCGTAGCACTTGATGATGGCCATCTCCACGTAGATGCGCGGCAACAGCTCGCGGATGGAGGCGATCTTGAAGAACCAGTTGCGGCACGTCTCCCTCGCCACCTCCGGCACGTCCTTGGGCGAGAAGTTGTCTGCATTCAGACGCACAACCCGCCGCATTAGCACCGCACGACACACACACAGGCACGAAGCAGCGAGCGGGGCACCAAAAGGGAAGGCAAGAAGTACCCGGAAGGTAGGTGGTTTGGCCCGTGGAGGGGTTGTGCTGCGACGCCCGCTCCCAGATGCGCTCGTAGACGAGCTTGCCGAAGGTGTCCAGGATCTCGGTACAGATGGTCCACTTGGACGGGTAGAACTTGATCACCGAGATGTCGCCCAGGACCTTGGCGCACTGTCGTGTCGTGTCGTGTCGTTGTGGACCACGCGTAAGCACCAACAACAGATAGTCAACTCATCAGCCAGTGAAGGAAGTGTGACGAACCTGAATGGCGATCTTGAGGGTCTTCACTCGCTCCTCATTCTCCCACGCACGACGCAGCTCTTCGTTCAGCCTGCGCCGCAGTAAGAGAAAAGAGAGCGGAGAGGTGGGGTGGGGTGGGCGTCAGATAAGAGGGAACGAAAGGAAAGCGGCGGCGGCGGCGGCAGTTGTGTGGCGGCTCGGGGCGCACGTACTTCTCGATGTGGGCGATGTACTCCTTCTGCGAGATCTTGAGGTACTGCTTTTCCAGCGCCTCGTCGGTCTCATCCAGCTCCTCGAGCCGCTGCTTTTGCTTGTCGATCGCCACCGACACTAAAGAGAAGGAGGAGGAGGCGGCGGGCAAGAGTCAGCCCAGAGCTCTGCCGGTGCACCTCGCCTCCCTCTTTCGCTTATAATCAAAATGATGATTAAATAAATAATAACAATTATTATTATTATTTTAATAACAACATAATAAGAATAGACGTACGTCTGGTGCCTGTCTCCTCCATGAAGCTCTACACGATTCGCCAAAATCGCGCATGAGCTTAACAGTGCAGAAGAGAATTTGGGGGATTTGTGGGAAGGCAAGCAAGGGGAGACGTACCATCTGAATGCCCACTTGCTCGTCGGTGGTGTAGACAGTGAGAATGTCCTTCTTCTTCATGGACCAGGGCACGAAGGTGGGATCTTCCTCCTGATCATAATATTGCCCCCTCTTGGCGGACGCCTTTCGCGCAACGAGAGGCGACGACGTCGATCGCGTCATGCTGCCCGATTCGTACATGGTTGTGATGTTGGACGAGGGGGTGGGCTGAGGGGCGCTCAATGGGTCCCCGGCAGAGAGCGGATCGATGAAGGTCGAGGTGACACGCTTGGTCGAGACGCTTCCCGAAGAGCCCTTCGAGGCCAGGGGGCTCGCATTGGCAGCCTCCTCGCTCTCATTTTTCGAATTGGGCTTGAGTGGATGATTCGCCGTCGACAGAGTGCGAGCCAGCGCATTCTCGGCCTTCTCGGCCTCGTAGTCCCTCTCCTTGGGGAACCACTGATAGGAAGCCATTTGTCCTCTGCCAAAGCGCAAAGAGAGTCGATCGAATGCAACCTCGATCGCTCCCCTGCGTTTCTCTCTTGCCTTTTCCACCCCCCCCCCGACCAAAGAGAAAAACTGAAAGAAATCAAGCTCGGGAAACAGGGAAACAGAAAAAGAAAAAGATAATCATGGATAAATGAGTTGAGTTAAAAAGGGGCGTTCCATGGGCTGGTCGTTTTAGGAAGGCCGGAATAGATAGGGACAGGAAAAGGTACTGGCACGTAACCGGTTTCAAAAAAGTGGAATTGATTAGGGATGGTGGAGGACAATGGTTTCAAGGCCTTGCGCCTGGCGATGACGGTGCAGACCTGGTGGACCTCGGGCTTGATGACGAGGAGGTGCGCACGCGTGGCAGACCCTTGTTGCTGTTGTTGTCCCTTGTGTAGTGGAGCTGGCGACCGTCTTCGAACACTCGGCAGTTGTAGAACACGGTGCGCCGCTCCGGCGTCCGTCGCTTCTTGGACTGCTTGCGGGTGATCTTCTTCTTGCAGTAGAGGAAGGACGACTGGCCCGGCAAGTGGGGTATTGCGGTCGGCGTGCTGAGAGAGTAGGCGGGTGTTGTGGCGGAGGAGGTGGAGGGTGAGCGCTGCTGCGAGCGGCGCGATGATGATGATGACGTTGATGGTCGAGGCCGCTCAGAGTTGTAGTTCGCGTTGTCGTTGGGGGAAGGGGAGGAGCTTTCTGGGATGTGACGGTGGTGATGATGACGATGTTGTTGTGCCTTGAGAGCAGACTCGATCTTCTCTTTGGCCTGGAGCAGGCTCTTGTCCCTGCCATGCTGGGTCGCCACTTCATCGACCGTCGAGGTGCCGCCAGACTGGAAGGTGTGGTAGTAGTAGGGCTGCGACGAGCCCCAGTCCTGCTGGAAGCAGCTCCGCGGAGGAGCAAAGGCCGTCGTGGAGGTGGACGCAGCTGTCGTCGGAGTGGGCGACACGCTCTGAGATCGGGAGGCCGGCGAAGACGATGACCACGAGTATGCAGGAGAGGAGGGAAACGAGGACGAGTCGAGGTCTCCACACGGGCACGAATCGAGGGGGAGCTGCTCCTCGTCGCTGTTGAGGAGGAAGTAGAGCGAATAGCGCCGATCCTTCATTTCTCTCTCATCATCCATGACCGAGAGATGTTCTCTGGTGCGTGTGTTGTGTGTTGCGTGTTTGCTTTTGCTTTTCCGGTTCAATGGCGGTTTGAATGCGCAGTCAAGCCGCAGTGAAACAAGTTCAACCTAAAGAGCCCATTCACTGCTTTTGGTGTTTGGGCGCGTGGCCCTTCCCTCCCCAAGCCAACCTCTAAAAAAAAACAATCAACAACAACGTGATTGTGCGACGCACACCTTTTTTCTTGACAATGTGTGGAAAAGGGCAGGCCAACAAGATTGACTTTCCAAGCGAAGGCAGAGACAGAAAGGGAACCTAGGTTCTTCTTCTCGAGCTCTGGTGCCTTGTGTGGGTGGGTGGGCTGACTAACCAGGTCAAGGCTTTTGTACAATCGTGGTCCATCCAGTTCTCCGCTGGCTGCCCGCCCTGCCCCAGCTGTGTGGGTACACACAGGCCACACCACACGCGCCCGCAGAATTAACGAAACAATATTCAACGCATAAATGACCGATAGGGGTGTGTAAAACATTCACAATAGGGACTGGGTCTGTCCTTAAAGGGGAATGAGTGGTTGCGACTACATGTATGAATTTGAATGTAGGAACATGTGGGGATGCTAATATGGAATACGTCGGAACTGATACAAGGTAACTAAACAGAGATATGGGGTAAAGGAGCATGCCTACGTACAGTTCAAGCAACTTGCCGCGCCCCGCGTCTTCTTTGTAGGCGGCGTTAGGGAGCAGCGTCTCGATGACATGATACGTGAAATCGGGCTTCTCCTCGGCCAAACCTGAGAAAAGAGAAAAGTAGAATATGAGAACACTACACACAACAAGGCACATGTGGGTCAAAATGAGTACCATCTTTCTTCTTAATGTAGTCAAACACCACATCCGGATTTCGTTGATGCCTCAATTCGAGCTGGTCCTGTTACGTATCAGCGTATTAGACAGCAGCGGGGGCAGACGGAAAGAGCAGAGAAAGAAAACGGTACCTTGCCCTCCGCGGTAAACTTGCGGAAGATGAACAAGGTGGTCTTCGACTTTTGGAAGTATTTGTAGGGCTGCGAGAAGAACTTGTTGTTCACGGACTTCTTCACCCAGGCAAAGTTTTCCACGTAGATGAAGTTCCACTTCTTCATCATCGCGAACACCTGGCAAACCATTCAACACTGTGACTCAGATGCACGCACCACCGCACACGACACGACACGACACGACACGCGTACGCACACGCGCGACACTCACAGCGCAATAGAACACGCAATGAACCTTGGGGATGAGTTCCTTCTCCACCCACACGAACGCCAGACCTTTAGGCAGTAGCGCGTCTGTGATCTTCAGCTTGCCCTGGGATCACGCCCCACGAACGAAACGCGCCGTTAGCCGGTTTGCTCTGTGCCGCACCGATCGGAGAAAGCTGGGCGAGAGTCCTCCCGGTACCAGCTCTTCTGGCGTGACCGTGCCCGGCAAGCGTGCGGGGTCGTCCTTGGCGCCCGTGTGCCACGGCGGGTCCATCAGGATGGCCTCGAATTCGCCGTATTTCTTCAGCTCCATCTTGAGGATGTCGCCCTCAACATACCTGTGAACAGCCAGGCCATAGCCGGCGGAAAAGTGCGTCAGCCACAGCTGTTGATGGTTGGTATCAATCCAGCAAATGCAATCGCGTACGTGCTGCCGATGGGATCGTCGGTGGGCTTCGAGAAGGGTGCGATCGTTTTACACCAGGATCGGGTGATCGGCTGCGGCGGGATGCGGACGTAGGTGGGCGCATTCGGGTCTTCGTAACGCACCTTCTTGCGAACTACGACCACGCGAGCCATTCGTCAGCCGTTGTTCGGCGGAAAAGAAAAAGAAAAAGAAAAGAAAGATTAGATCGTAACGCAACACGTACTTGTGTAAACGAATCCGTCCTCGCCAGTGATCTCGCACGACTCGAAAGGCACCCTCGCTTGACGCGCACTGCACCAAGTGTACCGATGTCAGGTCGGTTCAGTTTGTTCTCTGGACACGGGCGTACGAGCCACCAGCGGACGGGAATTGGGGAAGGGACTTACGCTGGTTTGGCCTTTCCTCCACCGCCGCCGCCTCGCTTCCTCTTGCGACCGGGTTCGCCAAAGCCCGGGTCGTCGTCATCCCAAAAGCCGGCCTCGTCGTAGTAGTCATCTCCGTCCTCGCCCTCGAGGTCCAAGAACTCCATGTACGACTCCTGCACACGTGTAAAGAAACGATCAATAAGCAAAAGAGTGGCGCCACGGGGACAGCGGTTTGAAGGGAGGTGCCGGAGGGCCAAACCTCTTCGTCGCCATAGAGCGATTGCTCCCGCTTGGCCAGGGCGCTCTGTTGGGTGAAGGTCGACGTCTGCTTAAACAGCTCGTTGAGCTCCTCTTCAGTGAGCGCAAGCGCCGCCGGTTCGTCATCGTCGTCCTTGGCCTTCCCCTTCCCCTTGCTGTCCGCAGCTTCGGCCTGCATGTCGGCACGCCATTGCCCACGTGAGCACACAAGTACGTGCTTACTTGTCCCCTTCCCAAAGCTTTGTAATTGTACCTGCTCTTGCTCTTCCTGGTGCTTTTGTCGCTTGCCCTGCTCCAGCTGTTCCAAGGCTTCGAACTTCTTCATAATCATTTCTACCGTCTCGTGCTCCTCCACATACCCGACGTAGTACGCATTACTTGTGATGGCCGGGGGGGGGGGATTTGATTTAATCGAAGCGCCACGGGAACGATCAATGGCAATGAGATGAACGTACCTCGGAGGCGCGGCAAAAGGCGTGCTCTGAGCCGCCTTGCGGCGGGGCCTTCGATTACTCTGAAAAAAATGCAAACAGAATCAGTGCCGAAATTGAAAGATGGGTGAGTGATTGTTTTATTGTGCGGGCATGCGATTATGTACCATGCAGACCTTGCTCGAGAAGAACCGACCAAAGGTGTGAAATGTGAGCTCCGAGATGAGGGCAGCAAGACAACTCGCGTTTTGTCTGCCAACGGTTCTTCGCGCCAAAATGTTGTAACAAGAAATTGTATTTTCCGTTTTTCCAGGGCAGAGAAAAGGCAAAAGAAAAACAAGGATTGATCTGAGACCGCTGTGTGGTTGGCCAATCAAAACGAAATTCTGCTTTTCGTGTGATTCTCTCCAGCACACTAGATCCCTTAATCGAGCCTGGTGGTTGGGGTTGCACGCAACACAAACCTGTCTGATCAGACATCAGTGGCTGAGTGTCCCTTGTGGCCTGTGACCAGAAGTTGCAAACACAGAACAGGCTGGAGGGCACTGTTAAAAAAACCATTGTTGTTGTGTGCTGCACTTTGGTATCTGGGATTTGTGTGCTCATTGCAGGTTCACGGTTTCACATCATGTGAGTGTGAAGTCCTTGGTTGCCTCGGCCAACCAACTCGCGATCGCCGGAAGGTGGTCAGTCTCAACTCCGGGTCACATTGATGCTTAGCTGTTGGGCCGGGTCTGACCGGAGCCTTAACGAAAATTGACGGTTGCTGCCGATTGGCCAACAATAGGCGGAGGGTTGCGCCTCACAGCCCGTGGCGCGCACACTTTGCCCTACACCACCAACACAGCAATAGGTAAGACTTAGGTGAAGCCACACCACGCCGCCATTGCCCGCAGACCAGGACTGACGTTCAACTATCCACACCTTGACACCGAGGCCGAATTGTGTGCTCACCACCCACAACACCAACCAAGACCAATTTCAATCACGCCTCCCACCCCCTTCTTCAACACAACAGCCCGGTAGGCCCACCCCTCCTTTCTTGTTGAATCTGTTGATTTAAAAACTCCTCTGCTACGTGCCGCCTCGAGGTGCGGATATATACATATAAACGTTCACAACATGTTTACATGTTGAAGCCAATATTATTATTCGTTTGCTTCTACTTCTTCAATCTATATCTAAAGTTGATTGAATAAGCCCTAGACGTCGGACCTACTTCAGCAAAGTTCTTCTCCCTTCCCTCCCTTGGTTGACGTTGGACTGACGTGGGCGGGTGCTCAGGATTTGACCGCGGCTTCGAGGGGCACCATCAAGTCGTCTTCTTCTTGTCACTTCTCGTTTACGATCGCGCCTCACCACCAAGACCGGCTCGGCTGCCCCATGGCCACGACCAGCACTACTAGCTCGCATCTGCCACTACACAGACAACCACAGCCCTACTCATTGACATCATCTTCACCCACATCGCTTTCTCCATCTTCTTCTACTTCGCCATCTTCTACATCTGCTTCTCCTACGCCTTCATCTTCTTCAACAACGAATCCTTCGAGCTCGCCGCCCAGCGATCACTCGCCCGTCACTTCGGCCTCACCGTCCTCGACGGTGTCTTCTTCTTCTTCGACCACCACATCGTCATCTCCTACGCCCGCCGCGATGACCTCAACGACGGGGCCTCAGTCGCGGGGAGCCTCGCCATCTTCATCGCCTCAGCGATTGTATCAAGAATATCTCGCCTCGGGCCAGCAGCACCAACAACATCAACATCAACATCATCAACAACTGCCTCCGCTCGCGACACACTTGGGCCAGCAGCTCCAGCAGTCCTCTGCGACCTCCATGGCCATGCCCTTCCTCATCCCGGCCGCGCCCGGCCAGCTCAACCTCTACGCCGCGGCCCAACAACACCAGGTAACCCTCTCATCACCTACCACCTCTTCCTGGAATCTTGTTCCCGTTCCCCGTTCTTCTTCTTCTTCCTCGTCTTGTTGGTTGGTTGTGGTGTTGTCCCCGATCGCCTTCAAGACTGGGCAGTCCAGCAACCATCGCAAGCCTTAAATGTCCGAATTCAAAGTGGTGGTCACACACGACGTTGTCGCCAACCACCAGTTATCCCGCGCCTTGTCGGTTCTTTCCGTCAGCCGCTATCTACCCTCTCCTCCACCTCCACCTTGTTGTGGGCACCGACAACCACATAACGGGCACCGCCACGAACATGTGCGGCCACACGGCGAGATGGGGTATGAATCGGGGGTGGAGGTTCCTTTGTGATGTGCGCCCACCATTGCTGTTGTGGTTGTTGTGTTTCCCTCACATGCGACCGCCCGAGCTTGTTGCTTGCGCCCCGACAGTGGGCACCGGTGGCGATAATTCTCCCACGGCGGCGGTTGGGACCACTTTTTCTGTTAAGTGCTGCGAGCCGATTGGTCGCAGCGGACACACTTTTCGACCAATCACCGAGCGCCGATTTTCAGGGATCTAAATTATGCAACGCTGGCCAAGGCCAACACCGCCACCTTAACTATTTTTTTTTTCCGGAACACCGACGGGCCTTGTGATCGGTGACGCATTTTTCGCTGGGCTTGTGACGTGTACACCACCATTTGGCGGGATATGGGTTGGAAACTTGCAACATGTGCCATGAATGGGCGAACAATGTGCCACCAGACACGTGGCGCAAAGCCTTTAAGGTTTCCGGGGTTGCCCCACGGCCGAATGATTCAAACGCGGCCTTTCAGAGCCCAACATCCGAATGTAGCATCTATTCATTTATTCGCAACACCACCTCAGTGTGAGATTTGTTGCGTCGCAGCACAACACCCCTTTGCGGGGGCAATTCGTGTGTGTTGGTTGCGCCGCTGACCCTTGTGCGTGCGTGTGTGTGCGCGGCCACCGAAACACAAAGATGCAGAGGCCAGGCGACGCCGGGGCGCACCAGCACCACCCCGCTACGGGGCAGCTGGGCGGTTTCATGAGCGGAGCACCCACTGCCCCACCGGCACTGCCCCTCCCCGCCAACCCCTTCTTCAACCTGCCCCCGCTCATGCCTACTGGCGACGCGTCGTCGTCACTGCCCCGCGCCCCGGTCGCGCTGCTGCCGCAGCTGTCCCCCGCCGGCTTTTCAGGGCTCGTCGCGGGTGGTGGCGCGCTGCCCGGGGGTGGCGTTGCCCCCAGCACGCTGGCCATTGTCAACGGCGTGCCGGTGATGCTCGATCTCGCCAAGCTGGTCGAGCTCATGCAGATGGGCGCCAGCCTCTCCATGGTGCAGCCCACCGCCGACATGGTCAACAACGCCGCCGCGGCCGCCGCGGCCTCGGCCTGGCCGTCGATGGGTGCACAGGCTGCGGCGACGCCACCGGCCGCCAAGCACGCCGACAACCGCCAGCCGCCCGACGCCGACGACGTCGAGAGTGACGAGGGCCAGTACAGTCCGTCGATGATGGCGGCCGGCGGCGAGCGCGGCCCGATCGAAAGCGTGTGGTCCAAGCGTATCTCAGAGCTCACGGCCTTCCGCGAGAGCTTTGGCCACGCGGACGTCAAGCGCGGCGGCGACCGGTGGGAGTCGCTGGCGCGGTGGCTCGACAACCTGCGGAAGAAGTGGGCGCGCCGCGAGGGCTACGTGCCGCCCGACAAGGCCCTCGTGCTGCGGCAACTCGGCATCGAGCCCTACCAGGAACGCGACGATCGCGCCGGTGAAGTACACAGGTAAGTTCCCTGACACGACACAGGACACGGCACACGCCTCATGCAGTTAACCCTCACGTTGTGGTGTTTCCAGAGAGCGAAAACGAAACGGATTGTCGGATGAGGACCGGTGGGAGGTGCGCATCCAGCAGATCTCTGAATTCAAGCGCGTGCACGGGCACCTCAAGGTACGCAACACCCAACCACGGCTTGTGGTTTTGATTTATATTTATTTTTTTGTCATTTTAATTGCTTTTCTTACCTCTGTTCGTGTGTGGCTCGACAGATCCCCAAGAACTCGCAATCGGCCCTGTACTACTGGGCCTACGGGGCCAAGAAGAAGTGGCGCAAGTACAAGGACAAGCGCCAGCGGGACCTGGTCCATATCGGGCTCATCAGCGCCGAGGAGTACGAGGCCGAGCGGCTCGCCAAGCAGGGCGTAACCGAGTTCAGCCCCGCGGCGGCGGCCCAGCGCCCGCTCGCCCCCGGCGGCAGCAGCAGCGCTCAGCCGAGCCCACAACTGCCCCGCCCGGTCCTTCCCTCGCCGGCCCAGACCCGCGCCCCAGCCCCCGGCGCGGCGTCACCTTCGTTCCCAGCATTCCGAACGCCGTCGTCGCTCGACGACCCGCGCGTTCTTCCGCTGGAGCGAAACAGCTCCCGAGGCTCGGCCCCGGCTGCGGCCCCGACCGCCATCCGGACCACCAACACCATCGAGCCGCAGCAGCAGCGGATCATTCCTAAGCCGGCCAGTGCGGCGGCCAGCGGGCTCATGCACCTGGGCCTCATCGGCGAAGAGGAGTACGAGAAGGAGGTGTTCGGCCACACCAACACCAACAGTAACGGCAGCACGACGACGACCAGCCCGACCCGATCGCCGGTTCGAATCCCGACGGCGATCAAGCCCGAGCCGACGCCCAAGCCGGCGATCAATACCAGCGGCAGCGGCGGCGGCAGTGACGCGGGTGTGGACCGGAAGCTGAAGGACTTGGTCGCGCTCGGGCTGCTCAGCTGGGACGAGTACGAGCAGCAGCGCTGCCCGGCGGCCGACACCACCGCGGCGGCGGCGAGAACCGACCTGAAGCGCAAATCGGCCGAGACCGAGCGACTGCCGGTCATCGTTGTTGACGACAGCGACGCTGGGGCCGGCGGGGGCCTCGAGAGGCGGATCAAGCGCGGGCGCGTGAGCAGCTTCAACGAGCTGCTGGTCCAGCGCTACGACGCCGACATCGCTGCTACGGCCGGGCCGCGCGACGAGCGCAGCGACGGCGAGGAGCCCCTCACCCGCAGCCCCGACATCGGCGACGAGCTGTACGTAAACCACTCTCACGCTGATCAATCATGGACTCTTCACTGCGACTCATATTTCATGTCGTGTCGTGTCGTGTCGTTGTGTTAGATCTGTGACGAGGAGCGTGAAGGACGAACAGCGATGGCACCAGCGTCTACAGCAGATGCACGACTTCTTGAACAGACACGGCCACTTCAACGTGCCGCGGAGCGTCAACTCGCAGCTGTACTACTGGGCCTACGGGGCCAAGCGGAAGTGGCGCGAGTGGAGCCTGGACAAGCAGCGCGACCTGGTTGCCCTGGGCCTGGTCACGCACGAGGAATTCGAGGCCCACACCGGCAAGCGCTGGGCCGACGTCGCCGTCCTGCCGCGCTCGTCGGCGGCCTCTTCGTCGTCGTCGGCGGCGCTCGGCCCGATCGAGGCCTCGTCCACCGCCGGCTCGCCCATCAAGCGCCGCCGGCTCACACCCGACCGTGCCGAGGAATGTGTCGACGAATTCCAACAACAACGAGCACACGGCCAGCACAGCAGCTCTGACGCGGAGGAGTGGGACGATCGCGAAGACGAGGGCTCGTCCGATGCCGACGACGGCGAGGCCGAGGCGTCGCCGTCGCGTGCGGTGTCCACGCGCAAACGGCGGCGAAGGGAGCGGAGCGCGAGTGGCGGGTCGGCAGCAGACCTCGATGCTGCGCAGCGTAGAAACACGTCCGAGGAGGGCCTCGAGGAGTACCGCAGGCGAGCCTTTGGCGGCACCGACGAAGAGTACGCGTCATCGCCCCTCCTCTCATGTGTCGTGTGTCGCGGCGTGTGCGGTTGTTCTGATTTTGTTTTTCCCTGGCGATCGCAGGAGGTGGGCGATGCGCATTCGAGAGCTTCAGCAGCTGGAGGAGCAGGAGGGCACCTGGTGTGTGCCGCGGAGGTGGAGCAAGAGCCTCAAGCGCTGGCTCGAATACAGTACTGTGACACACCCACACCACCCGACACGACACGACACACGCGTGTGTTGCCCACACCACTTACATCACCCAACCTACGACGACTACAGTGAAACTGAGGTGGCGCAGCGGCCGGCTGACGGAGAAGCAGATCGGGGACCTGACCACGATCGGCATCATCAAGGACGGCCGCTTCTACGGCATCCGGGACAAGCGCGAGCTCGACCGTGCCGACACTGCGAAACTGGGCAGCGGCAGCGGAGGCAGCGGCGACGACGTCCAGGCCTCGCCTCTCCCCAGCCGGCACTCGGGCGCTGACGTCAGCAGCGACGTTGAGGAGCAGCCGGTCCACAGGCGCGGGGAGTGGCAACACCGCGCCCTGCCTCCGCTGTCGACCGCCGCCGCTGTCGAGGTGGGCAGCAAAGCTGACGTCACCACCGAACGGGTGATCCCGACCACCATGACCGCGGCCGAGCTGGCCGGCGAGCGCTCTAGCAGCAACGCCGCAGTGGTCGGCTCGTCAGATTCGGAAGCCGAAGCCGAAGCCGAAGAGCCGCAGGTCGGCGGTAGTAACAACAACAACAACGACGACGAGCAGCACGACTCGCTCGAGATCGCCGACGACGACGCTGACGCCGACGCCGACGCCAGCGACGACGATGACGACGACAACGACGACAACGACGACAACGACGAAAGTAACGACGGGGAGAGCGGCCCCGGTGCGGCGATGCGAGAGGAGCAGGAAGAGGAGGAGGAGGAGGAGCGGGAGTCGGGGCTGCTCTATGAGATCGAGACCGAGGAGGAGTGGAAGAAGCTGACCAAGGACCAGCGGCGCCGGCGGCGCATGGCCCAGCTCCACCAGTTCTTCGCCGAATTCGGGCACGGCAACGTGCAGCACCAGTGGCCCAAGAACAAGCGACTCGCCAACTGGGTCTACGAACAGAAGCAGCGCTGGCGCAAGGGGCTCCTCTCCGAGGTACCTACGCGTGTGTCGTGTCGTGTCGCGTCGCGCGTGTCGTGTGTCGTGTGCTGACACGTCATCTCGTTTTGTGGTGCAGGCGGAGGTGCGGGAGTTTGAGGGGCTGAAGATGCGCAAGCCGAGGCCGGGATTCGGTCGTCCGCCCAAGCGGCGCGGCAGCGGCGGCGGTGCCGACATTGAGGGCGCCGACCACCGCGAGACGCCCGACGTCGGGGACCTCCCTAGCGGCGCCGGGACCCAGCCGGCCCTCAAGAAGCGAAGGAAGCGGGCCTTGTCGGTCGGCGGCGCCGGCGATGGCGACAAGAGCGACCGCAGCAGGCCCGCCAAGACCACAACGACATCGACGGCGGCGACGCCCATCTCCAGCTTGTCGCCGCTGATGTCGTCCGCCGCGATGGTGGGCGCGCAGCGGTTGCCGCCGCCGGCCTCGATTCTGTCCTACCTGGCCCCGCTCAACCACCTGCTCCCGCCCATCATCTTCCCCGCCGCAGCGAGCCCAGAGCCCAGAGCCGCGTCGTCGATGGAGGCCAAGGAGAGTGGCACGAGCAATTAGAGAGTGTACAGAGAACAAAGACGTCATCATCATCATCATCATTATGGTCATGGTCATCCTTATTTGTGGTCCACATGGCACACGACACGACAAACACACACAGTGGATGGCCATCACGAAAGGGACACGCCGGTGAGCTGTTCGAGTTCGGCGTAGAGGAGTTGGTGGAGGGGCTCACGCTCCCTCGTGTCGAGCCACTTGCCCTCGGTGGCCACGTAGTCGAACCGCTTCGGCCCGCTGGAGAGCAGCATCCGTCACCACCATCATCAACGACATGATGTGCTACACGGGAGGGAGGTACCTGATGGGAGAAGAGAACCAGAGTTGGCGGTTGGGGGTCTGCTTGTTGATCACGTATGTGCCTTTGTCGCCCAGCCGGATCGTCAGGACTCCATCCTGCAGGAGAGGAGCAGCAAATGAGGACATGAATAAATGATGGATTAATCACAAAAAAGTGAGGGATGGAGGTTGTACTGCGTAGGAGATGTCGAGATCTTCGTCGAGGCCAGCCTCCTCGAGTCGATCTTGCAGATCTTCGAGCGTTTCTTCGGCTGCCTTTGCGAACTCGCCGGCGGAGGGCGGTTCGGCGCTGGTGGCGAGGTACCTCGCGTGTCGTGCGCTGCCTGCGAACATCGTGGGTGTCGTGCACCACTGCCGCGCGTGGTTCGTGCCGGCGCTGCTCATCAGCATCATCCGTGGTCGCCCTCCCTGCGCTGGCCGCAGAGCCGAACATCCATGCGACACTGCCCTCCTCATCTTCAATCCTTTGATCAATTAAAACAAAATAATTGTTTTCTCATTTATGTATTATTGATTTATTTTTCCAGCTCAGGTGAGGTGCAGCCTAGCCTTCGGCTTCTTCTTCATCATCGACGGGCGGCACCACCTCCACCATCTTCTTGTGTGTGATGTGCTTGTGCGATGCCTGGTATCGCTTGTCGAAGCACATGTTGCACTCCTGCACGAGGGAGAGAGGCAGTGGGCCGGGTGAGCAGCTGCGCAGAGTGCAAGAAGAGAGGTAGGGGAGCTCTCGAACCGTGCAGTGGTAGTAGTCGACCCCGAGCCCTCGCCCGAGGTAGCACACATTGCAGTCCTGCGCACAGCGCCAGGCGTGTCAATTGAGCACCGCACACGCACAACCGCACACGCACACGCCGCACACGTGTGCGGTGGTGATGAGGGGAAAGGGTTGGGTTGGGTGGCGGCGTACAGGGCAGTGGAAGATGCTCTTGCCGGGCGTGTTGTCCCAGAAGTTGCACACGCTGCAGTAGTAGAGGGCCAGGTGCTTCCCTTGACACACGGGCGACAGGCACGCCGGACCCTTGGCCTGTACCGTTCGGCACACCATACAATACTGTACACCAACGCACACGTGTGCGCACACACCACACTCGTGTGTGAGTTCCTTTTGTTGGATTGGTCGCACGCGCACACGCACACGCACACGGTGGAGGTTGTGGTGCGTGCGTGTACCATGGTCTTGGTCGCGTAGCGGTTGATTTGGTGGTCCTTCTCGACGTTGTGGCAGTGGCGACACACGAAGAATCGCTGGCAGCACTCGGCCAGGATCTTGACGTTGCGCTGGTAGTGCTGACAGCCCAGTATCTTCTTGTCCGGGTCCTTCATGAATGACACACGCACACGACACACACGTACGTCAGACACGGAGACACATGCGCACACGCACACACGCACACGCAAGAGAAGGTGAGCTGTACGTTGTAACTGGAGTCGAAGTCGGTCCGCTTCTCCAACAGTGCGTAGTAGTAGGCCGACCACCTGCGTGGCCACCAAGTCGAGGAATGAGAAGGAAGAAGAAGAAGAAGCCACACACAGAAGAAGAAGAAGCCATACGCAGAAGAAGAAGAAGAAGAGAAGAGCAAGGCGTACCTCACGTCCATGTGGCGAACCACCTCCTCGGAGAAGGTGAGCCTGAACTCGCGCTGGAGCAGGCACTTCCACAACATCTCATCTCCTGGATGGATTGATGGTGAGCTGACTGAAGCAGAAGAAGGGCACCTCTGACCAAGGAGGCGGTGGTCAAGTGCGAGGGCAGTGGTACCTGCGAGCGCCTTCCACGTGTGGCACACCAGGGGCACGGTCTTGCGTACCTCGTCTGCGGGCAGGAAGCTGAAGATGTGGAAGACGATCTCTGGCGGCAGACTCGCATTGAACTCGACATCGATGTCGTGCTCGCCCTCGCCAGTGCTCGTTCGTCTCTTGGGCGAAGTGGGCAACCAATCTCCTCGTTGAACGAGTTCTTGTCGTGATCCGCTGCCCGAAAGCTCGTCCTCGGCAGTCATCATCGGTGTAGCCAGACGAAGTGTGGCAGGATTCTATTTGGAGGAGCTCTAACTTGGATGGTGATGGAGCCCACACCACCAGCAGATTCTATGTGATAGCGTCCACTTTCGACGTGGTCACACGTCGGCGGGTGACAACCTTGAGTTGTTCGGATCGGTTGATGATGGAGGCCTCGCCCCCGATCTTGGATCTAATCTTCTGCCCCGTTTTCGTGTTTCCCAAACATTTCGGAAACGAGAATTTTAATCTAGTAAATGGCCGAAAGGAAAAAAATAAATTCGTACTTTTCTTTTTCTCAACCAAGACAAGATGAGCAGAGCGGGAGGCAAGCGGAAGAGGTCCGGACCCAACAAAGGAGGCGCGGGTGCCAAGCGATCGCCGGCGGCTGCAGCAGGTTCACCCAAGAAGCTGGTGATACCATCATCACAGACGAAGAAGGAGAATGTGCCGGCCAAGAAGACAACAATATCGGTTAAAGATGAGATTAATAAGTTGGTGGAGATGAAGGCCACGGCCGCCACCACCACCACCACGGTCGCCACCACGACCGTGACTTCTACTCAGACGAAGAAGGAGAAGAAGGATAGCCAGCCCCCACTCAAGAAACCGCGCGTAGAGGTGCCTGCTGCTACGTCTGCGGCTCCAATCTCCTCAAATTGGAAGGCGCTACAGGTACAAGCTCCTCTTCTTTCAATTTCGAAACCAACGAGCAAGCCAAGACCCTGTGATGATTTCCTCGTTTAATCCTTGATTTAATCTTGACGTGATTTTTTCAAAAACATTAAAAAAACAGAAAGCGCTGCCCAAAAAGAAGAAGCAGACTGGAGATGAAGAGGGCTCCGAGAGCAGCCCGAAGAAAAAGGGCAAGACGCCTCTGAAGCCGATGCCGCCTCCCATCAAGGACGACAAGAGGCACACCTTGCTTTCCTTCTTCTGCACCGTGAATGCTTGCCACCCGCTGGACTTCTCTTACCTTTTTGTTCAACCGTGACGTCACTGCAGCGTCACCAAGCTGATTGCGCTCGATTGCGAGATGGTGGGCGTGGGCATCGACGGGAAGGAGAGCATGCTCGCACGCGTGTGCATCATCAACTCCTTTGGCAACGTGATCTACGACAAGTTCGTCAAGCCCAGGTACAACCAGAAAGCTCATGGAACCCAACTCCTTTTATGTTGAGGCCTGAAGGCATATTGCCACACGCACGCACGCGCGCACACACAGGGAGAAAGTTGTCGATTACAGGACGTGGGTGTCCGGCGTTAAGAAGTCGGACCTGACCGGATCAAACGGTTCGTGCACTACCCTTCTTTTTCTTCTCCGCCCAAGCAGATGTGCACGCGTACAGGAGTGCTGACCAGGGACTATCTCCTGCACGCAGCGTTTCCGTTTGCGCAGATCCAGCAGGAGGTCGCTGATCTGATCAAAGACAAGGTCGTCGTCGGTCACGGCTTGAAGAACGATTTCAAGGTAAGCGTGTCCCTACATTCTTGTCTCTCAACCGTGTGTTACTGCTACACGACACGACACGCACCCACGACACGCACTTGATCAGGATTCTTACTATTCACTGTTTCTTCCCCGTATCGGTTGGGTAGGCGTTGCTGCTCAGCCACCCGTTCTCCCATTTGAGAGACACGGCGATGTACCGCCCGCTGCAGCGTTCGAGGGGTAAGCCCAGGCAGCTGAAGTATCTCGTCAACAAGATTTTGAAAATCAGCATCCAGGTACTACTGCGGTGTGCGGTGTTGCTTGCGTGCGTGTGCGGTGTGTGTGTGTGTGTGTGCGGTGTGTGCGGTGTGTGCGGTGGCCGAGCGGGACATGACCGTGTCTGTCGTGTGTGGTGAACAGGACAAGGCCGAGGGAGCCCACGACCCGGCCATCGATGCCCGGGCGGCGTTGATGCTCTACAAGCACCTGAAGCGAGACTGGGAGGAGTACATTCTCAAGAAGCAGAAGCGATCGCTGCGAAAGAAGAAGAAGATCGAGAAGGCCAAGAAGAAGAAGGCCGCCAAGCAGGCCACCAGCGACGCCAAGAAGAAGGAAAAGGCCGATGCCGAGGCTGGTGAAGGAGAAATGGACTTTGACGACAGCGACGACGATGAGTCCTCGTTCAACGTCAGCTCAGGCTTCAACTTTGACGACGACGACGAAGATGTCAGCGACGAGGGCTCTGACTGAACACAATGTGAGCATTCCACAAATAGTTTTGGCCGACATTCCACGCATATCTTAGACTGACATTCCACAAATATTTTAGCCTCATACGCAAATCAAGAATCGATTGTCGTTTGCGTTGATTGTTCGATTTGAAGCGAAACTGGGAGTAGAGGGGAGGGTAGCGGACAGAGGAAGGTGACAGATAGTATCGGAGAAGGAGAGAGAGGGCCGCTTGTGGGTCTGGATTCGATTTTGCCACCAGGTGGCTTCCGGAATGGCCGACAAATCGAAGAAGGGAGGTGGGGGCGGCGCAGGCGGAGAAGGCGACCAGCCCTGGATTGATCTGGTGCTCAACAAGCTGCTTTTTGAACTTAAGAACAAGTACCCTGCTCGAATCACTTGCAAGAACACACCTGACACCCCTCTCTTGCCCCTAGAAATCCTGATGTGCGGACCAGGGCAGCCCAGAAACTGAAGACCTACGTACGCGCCCTTCTCCTTCGTCGCTTGCCCTCCCTGTGCGCTGTCTGCAGCTTTTGTGGGTTATGCAGCCTGATATGTGCGAGTGTTGTGTGTTGTGTTGTGGCGGTGCGCGCTTTCGTGTAGGTGATGGCACAATCGCGGGAGATGTCAAGCGAACTCTTCGCACGCTTCATGAATGACCTCACCAACAATCACATCGCTGAGCTAGCGCACAGTCAACTCGTGCACGAGCGAATCGGAGGCATCATGGCCGTCGGTACCTCTTTTCTCTCACACATTCGCTCTCTCCCTCTCTCTCTCTCTCTCTGGACCGGTTTCTGATGCGCGTACGCACACAACACCATACAGACGAACTCATTAACATCGAGCACGACGACAACGCACACAAGATGCGCTTGGCCGATTACCTGCAAGAGGGACTCCAAACCAACGACCCCGGCGCCATGAAGATGGCCGCGAATGCTCTTGGTAGACACACGCACGGCACTCATGTCACGCGTCGATAGCTGACATAGCCTCAATCGTGTGCGCAGGTCGGTTGGCCCAGGCCAGCGGCACCCTGACGGCGGAGTTGGTGCAGCAGGAGGTCAAGCGCGCTCTCGACTGGCTGCAGGGCAAACACGAATCGCGGCGCTATGCCGCAGTGCTGGTGCTCAAGGAGCTCGCCATCAACTCGCCCACCCGCTTTTACGTGCATGTGTCGTCATTCTTCGACCTCGTCTGGTACCTTGCTTCGTGTCGTTGGTCGTGTCGTGTGTCATGTTGGTCGTGTCGTGTGTCGTGCGTGTTGTGCTAATTCATGTTGACAGGTCGGCGCTGCATGACAACAATGTCTCGATCCGGGAGGGCGGAGTCGATGCGCTGCACGCCGCGCTGGCCCTCATCTCCGAGCGCGAGAACCGACTCCGCACGCAGTGGTACCACAAGATATACGAGGAGGCCCAAAAGGGGCTGCGCCAGAACACAGGCCCCACCATCCATGGCTCGCTCATCACCTTGGGTAAGTGGTCGTGTGCGTGTCGTGCGAGTGTGTGTGTCGTGCGTCGTGTTGTGTGTGTCGTGTGCTAATGCGTAGGGCATGTTTCGAACGCAACAGGGGAGCTGTTGCTCAACACGGGCAATTTCATGTCCATGAACTCGCGGTTCAAGGACGTGTGCGACACCATCCTCAAGTACCGCGACCACAAGGAGCGCATCATCCGGCGCACTGTCATCAACCTCCTCCCCCGTCTGGCCGCCTTCGCCCCCGAGGAGTTCGCGGCCAAGTACCTGGACGTGTGCATGCAAGCGCTGCTGGGCGTGCTGAAGAAGGACGGGAGGGGCGAGGAGCGGGCGAGCGCCTTCCTGGTGCTGGGCCAGATCGCCCACTCGGTGGGACCCGGGATCGAGCCCTACCGGCCGCAGCTCACCGCCCTCATCAAGAACGCCCTCGATGTGCGCAACCGGGGCTACTGCCTCCAGTCGCTCACCTGCTGGAGCATGGTCAGCTCCGCCCTCGGCGCGGCCGTCCAGCAGGACATGCCCGAAATGCTTGACCTGATGTTCAAGAGCGGCCTGAGCCCGGAGCTCACGGAGGCGCTGACGGAGCTTGCGGCGCACAGTCCGTCGACGCTGCCCAACATCCAGGAGAAGCTCATGAATCAGCTCTCGTGGGTGCTGGCCGGCAAGACCTTCGTCTATCCCGGAAACCGGACCAACATCTTCAGCCACATGCAACAGGACACTCAGTCAAATTTCACCCAGCCGGTAAACACACACGCCACACAGCACACGGCACACGTCGCACGTCACACGTCACGACGCACGACACACGCACATACCAAGGATTTGACCCACACGACACGCGCACAGCCGAAGGCTAAGCTAACTCGACGTGGGCGTCACAGACGTATATGGAGAGAAATGCAACCATTCAGCTGGCACTGGAGACGCTGGGCACATTCAACCTGCAGGAGAAGCTCCTGATCGAGTTTGTGCGCGAAGTCGTCGTCGGATTCCTCGACGATGACAGCCCGTACGCCCCTTCTCCCCCGCCCGCCCACAGCTCGAGCTCTGCGATTTGAAGGCCTTCTGTGCTCACTTTGCCTCTGGCCGGACTGTCCGGTCTTCGCCCCGCGCAGTGCGATACGCAAGGCAGCGGCGTTGACGTGCAGCAGTCTGCTGGTGCGGGCCAACCGTAACGCGCCCGTCCGCGGCCAGCTCTCCGTCGTCATCGGCGAAGTGCTCGAGAAGCTGCTCATCGTCGGCATTGCCGATCCGAGTACACGCCCTCGCCCCGCGGCTCGCCTCGCGTCCTTCATACCTCGAGTTCCACACTTACGCTCCTCGGCCCTTGTCGTGGGTGTCGTGCTGGTCATGTGCGTGTGTGCGTGTGTGCGTGTGTTGTTGTCAGATCCGGCGATTCGTGAGACGGTGCTGTCGCGGCTGGACTCGCGGTTCGATTACCACCTGGCGCAGGCCGAGAACCTGCGCTCGCTCTTCATCGCCCTCAACGACGAGGTGTTCGAGATCCGCGAGCTGGCCATCACCACCATCGGCCGACTCACCATCCGCAATCCGGCCTACGTCATGCCCTCCCTCCGCAAGACCCTCATCCAACTCCTCACCGAGCTCGGTACCCAAACGCCCCTACCTAACTACTTCAACCATTTCAATCATCTATCTCAAATATTAACCTATAATTGTTTTTATATTGATAAAATGCAGAATTTAGCGGCGACAGTCGGAACAAGGAGGAGAGCGCGCGGCTGCTGGGGCACCTCATCAGCTCGTCCCAGCGTCTCATCAAGCCCTACGTCGAGCCCATTCTCAACGCCCTGCTCCCCAAGCTCCAGGTTCGGGCGGCCACTCCGCATTCCTTACATCTTTTTCTATAGCTTTTTATTTAGTTATTTTGACGCATTTGGATTGCAGGACACGAACCCGCGGGTGGCGTCGTGCGTGCTGGCGACGCTGGGCGAGCTGGCGACCGTGGGCGGGGCGGACATGACCCCGCACATTCCCCAGCTGCTCCCGCTCATCATCGAGACCCTGCAGGACCAGAGCTCCGCCGTCAAGCGCGAAGTCGCCCTCCGCACCCTCGGCCAGCTCGCCGAAAGCGCCGGTACCACACACACACACACACCGCACACGCACACCGCACACCGCACACACATCATCGCTTATTGTTGTTGAGTGCGGTGCAGGCTACGTGATCGAACCGTTCATTCGGTATCCGAAGCTGCTGGAGATACTCATCAACGAGATCAAGACGGAGCAGGGCGCGTCGATCCGGCGCGAGGTGGTCAAGGTGCTGGGCACGCTCGGGGCGCTGGACCCCTACAAGCACAAGACCATCCAGATCGAGGTGCGGCAGGAAAAGAACCAGGTGGCGGGCGCGGGCGACGGCGTGGGCGGGTCGGCCCACCAGCCGCCCCACGAAGTCTCGGGCATGGGCTCCGAGGAGTACTACCTCACCGTCTCTGTCGGCGCCCTCATGAAGATCCTGCGCGATCCCTCCCTGGCCCAGGTAACAACACGACACACGACACGCACGGCACGACACGCGCGTGGAGCACGCATAGCTGACATTCCGAGTAATGGTAATCGTGCGCAGCGTCACAGCACGGTGATACAGGCGGTGATGCTCATGTTCGAGTCGCTGGGGCTCAAGTGCGTCCCGTTCCTGCCGCAGATTATGCCCCCGTTCCTGGCCTGCATGCGGACGAAGGAGAAGAAGCGGCTCGAGCCACTCTTCAAGCAGCTCTGCCTCCTCGTCTACATCGCCAAGCAGCACATCAAGGTAACGCTCCACCACCCGCACTTGAGGACTAGCGCACTGAACGAAAGCTGTGTCGTGTGTCGTGTGTCGTGTGTCGTGTGTGTCGTGTGTGTCGTGTGTGTCGTGTGTGTCGTGTGTNGTGTGTCGTGTGTGTCGTGTGTGTCGTGTGTGTCGTGTGTGTCGTGTGTGTCGTGTGTCGTGTGTGTCGTGTGTCGTGTCGCGTTTAGGACTACCTGGACGAAATCTTCTCGTTGATCAAGGAGTACTGGAACACCGGTCTTCTCGACCAGATCATCACCCTCGTCGAGGCCCTGTCGCAAGCACTCAACGACGAATTCAAAGGTAAAACGCACACGCACACGCACCACCGCACACGCACACACGTGGGCGATGTACTGACCGGGCGCACACGCAGTGTACCTGCCGGAGCTCATTCCGCAGATGCTCAACGTGCTGCACACGGATCGCACCAAGGAGCGCGGCGCGACGCAGAACATCCTGCACGCGCTCGAGGTGCTGGGCACGAGCCTGGACGACTATCTCCACCTCATCGTGCCCGCCGTCATCAAGCTCATCGAGCAGGCCGACATCATCGACGCCCGGGTGCGCATCCTCGCCATACAGACCCTGGGCCGGCTGTGCAACAAGCTCAATTTTTCCGACTACGCCTCGCGCATCATCCACCCGCTCGCGCGCGTGCTCGACGGCGACTACGTCGAGCTCAAGGGCGTGGCCATGGAGACGCTGTGCACCCTGGTGTACCAGCTCGGCTCGGACTACGCCATCTTCATCCCCATGGTCAACAAGGTGCTGGTCAAGCACCGCATCCAGCACCTCACCTACGAGACGCTGGTGTCGCGGCTCCTCAAGAACCAGCCGCTGCTGATCGACGGCGTCGAGGCCGTCGAGGCCCGGCGCAGACACACTGAGGCCGTCGCCTCGGGCGAACTGCCCATGAGCTCCGTGAGCAAGCCCAAGATGAACGAGTCCGCCCTCAGAAAGGCCTGGGAAGGTAACCAAGCGCGTGTCGTGTGTCGTGTGGCGTGCGTTGTGTGTCGTGCCGTGCCGTGTGCGGTAGGTGCGACGAAGGACTGACCAACCTCGCCCAATGGTGGCAGCCTCACACTGGTCGATCAAGGAGGACTGGCAGGACTGGATGCGCCGCTTCTCCGTCGAGCTGCTCGAGCAGTCGCCCTCGCCCGCCCTCCGCTCGTGTGCCTCGACAGCTCAGGTTTTCTGACCCCCCTCCTCCCACGCCTCGGTGCGAGAGACGCGCTCACTCCATGCCCCGTGCGTGTGCATGTGCGTGTGCGTGTGCGTGTGCGGTGACAGGTCCATCACTCGCTGGCGCCGGAGTTGTTCAACGCGGGCTTCGTGTCGTGCTGGACCGAGCTGCACGAGCAGTACCGGGACCAGTGCGTCTACAGCCTGAAGTCGGCCCTCGACGCCCCGTCCATCCCGCCCGAGATCCTGCAGAAGCTGCTCAACCTCGCCGAGTTCATGGAGCACGACGACAAGCCCCTCCCCATCGACATCAAGGTGCCTCCCCCCACCCAGTTCCTCTCTTTCGTCACCGGCTCACAATCTGCGCGTGTCGTGTCGTTGGTTGTGTGCGTGTGCGTGTGCGTGTCGTGCGTGTTGCCAGACGTTGGGTGGCCTGGCGGAGAAGTGCGCGGCGTATGCGAAGGCGCTGCACTACAAGGAGATCGAGTTCCAGACGTCGCCGGCGACCACCTGCGAGGCGCTGATCTCCATCAACAACCAGCTCGACCTGCCCGAGGCTGCCGTGGGCATCCTCCTCTACGCCCAGCAGAACTACGACATCGAGCCCACCGAGCCCTGGTACGAGAAGCTCCAACGATGGGACCAGGCCAAGGAGGTAC
>CDFB01034905.1:110-21520 GCA_000826425.1 Acanthamoeba lugdunensis | reverse complement strand
TGTGTGTCTTGTGTGTCTTGTGTGTCTTGTGTGTCTTGTGTGTCTTGTGTGTCTTGTGTGTCTTGTGTGTCGTGTGTCGTGTGTCGTGTGTCGTGTGTCGTGTGTTGCGTGTGTTGCGTGTGTGCGTGTGTGCGTGTGTGTGTGTGTGTGCGTGTGTGTGGCACAGTGTCGTTGGGTAAGGTGAAGGGCAGAGCGGGTCACGCGAGCTTTGTGCGAAACGGTAAGCTGTACATTCACGGGGGCTACGACACCGGCCACCGGGTGCTCTCCGACCTGATCGAGATCGACCCCTCTTCCAGTACGTGCGGCCGCACACGACACACAATCGGCAAACACCGAACTATGGCCTAACCGGGTTGATCGCCCAACAACAGGCGGTTATGAGTATCGGTCGCTGGCCTACGAGTCGGTCGTGCAGAACGTGGAGCGGCGATGGCATTGCTCGTACCATATCAACAACAAACTCATACTGCACGGCGGGTGGAACTCTTTCGGCGCCCTCAACAGCCTTGTCTCCCTCGACCTTGGTACCTTGTCTCGTCGTGTGTGCCATGCGGTCGTGTGTGTCGCGTGTGCGCTTACCGGCGTTGTCAAACGGACAGACACGATGAAATGGGACACGCTGGTTTGGGAGAACGGGCCTTCGCCACGACGATGGCACACACTCTCCCCGATGCCTGGGCACCCGGAGCGACTGTTTTCCTATGGCGGCTACGACGCACCCAAGCACCCGCTCAACGACTCCTTCATACTTGATCTCGGTACCGCACACCAACTACAATCCAAACGACTCCAACACTCACACGTCTGTCGTGTGCGGCGTGTGCGATGGTGCGTGTGCGTGACGTGCGGCGAACACTAGGCGCCCAGCAGTGGGTGGAGCCGGTCACGAGGGGTGACATTCCCGGACCCTTGTGTCGGCACACGCTCACCACACTGCCCGGGCAGAGCCTCAAGCAGATGATACTCATCGGCGGATCCAAGAACGATGGCGGCACCAACAAGGAGATCCGAATTCTTCACACAGGTATCCGTCAACGAGATTCATCACACATGACTCGTACATAACGTAACTCATGTTTCCTGGCTATGTGGTTCGTACGTAGACGATATGAGGTGGGAGCTGGTGAAGGACGCGGGGCACCTGTTCCCGGTCATTCGAAGAGGTCACCTGGCCACCCCCGTCGGCGATCGGGGCATCGTCATCAGCGGCGGGTTCGCCGCTGAGTACATCGCGCCCTTCTACTGGCTCGACGCCCGCATGCTACGATGACCAGCTCAGGCCTCTAGCAGACGCTTCGCTGCTGGTAATGCAGCCGCCTCGCGGCACTTACCTGTGCTCGACGTGACCTGCTTTGTACGTCCTAAAAAATAGGGAAATAATGCACATAAATTTTAGGCTGGAAGCCCCTGACTTCAACCTCTGTCGAGACCAGTCCGCGTGTCCTCCCTCTCTGCTTCTTCCTCAGTAGGGTCTTTTCCTGCGCCTCCTTCTATTGGCTGCGCCTCTGGTTCTATGTTGTCTTGGTGGGTTATCGTTCTCTCAGGCTCATCTGTCTGCGCGTGGCTGGGCTCAATGACCGCCTCCTTCTTTGAAGAGCCGCCCAAGTCCTGCGTCGCCCTGGAGCAAGGGAGGGAAGACAAACAAGCGGCATGGGTTCCCGTTTGCACGAGTGAATCAATCATTATGGGGGGGATTAGGTCAAGTACCCGCACACTGTGCAGTAGAGCGCGAAGCTCCTGTTGGTGTAGGTGCAGCTCCTGCATGACCAGCCCCTCATCGTTAGCCATGCCATTGATTTTGCGTTATGCTACCAGTAAAAGAACTAAAGAATGGGGCTGATTGTGTTACAATGTAACTTTTCGCCTCCAGGTGGGCTGCATCACGGGTTGTCTGCAGAAAAACCAATCACAGAGGTGTCGCCCAAGTTATGCCTTGTCAGGCTGTTGCTGACAGATCTGTCAGACCCAACAAACAACAAAATATAATGGTCACAGTCCGTAGAAATGGGCGAGGTCTTCGAAATGGTGATTTGGCGGGCCCATTTCTACGGGCCGTGATCATCGTATATCAGGAGAAGAACGGGGCAAAGTACACATAAACCAGAAAGGGAAAAGATACACATGCACTCACGCACTGGTGCACTTGCAAAGAGGCAAAAGGATATGTATGCTATACACACTCATTGTTGGATACGGCCATACTGCGCAGAAAGCACCGCTTCCCATCCGAACAGCGAAGTTAAGCTGCGCCAGGCGGTGTTAGTACTGGGGTGGGCGACCACCCGGGAATCCACCGTGCCGTATCCTTTTGCCTCTTTGTGCGTGCACCAGTGCACCAGTGCATGAGTGTGTGTAGCATATCCTTTTGCCTCTTCGCAAGTGCATGAGTGAGTATGTTCTTTTTTCCCCTTCTACGCCACTGGCGCCCAAAGAATCATCCGTACAGACATTTTACTGCGCGGCGTCGGAGAGAAGGCCGTAGTAGCGGGCCAACCAGTAAGGCAGCAGGAAGGGCGTCGGCGCCTGTTCGCTGTGGCCGCTGCCCCCGTTGGGCTCGAACGGGTCGGCGTTCCACAGGAGCAGCGCGCCCTCGTCCCACGGCAGCACGGGCGGCCGGTAGTCGGTGCCGGCGAAGCGGTTGGCCTGCTCGGTCCAGATCAGGTCGAGCCGCTGACTGTTGCGCACCGGCCAGTGCACCAGGGAAAGCGGCCAGCGGCGCAGCGTCCAGGTCGCGGCGCCCATCGTGTCCGACTCAGGAGAACCCATGCCGTCGACAGGCGACAATGACGACGATGAGAGGAATGTAGAGGCGGACAGATAGACGACATTCCAGAGCGAAGACCGGACAGGCTGCACGATGGCGTAGTAGCGGCTGATGGCCCGCGTGAACTCTGAGCGCAGGTCGAACGGCGATGCCCAGATCCACGTAAAGAACGAAAGGAACGCCAGCTCCTGTCGTGTGTCGTGTGTCGTGTGCGGCGTGTGTCGTGTGCGGCGTGTGTCGTGTGTGTCGTGTGCGGTGTGTCAATCATGAAATGATGTGGAATGGGAGAAGGTTGCAGCGTACGTCGTCGGAATAGTTGTCGTCGCCCGGATGGACGTCCTTGGTGTTGATGATGTTGATGCCGTACTGGTGCTTCTCCACCAGCTTGTTGATCTCGTGCTGGAATTTGGGGTCGCCCGTGAGCCTGTAGGCCGAGAGCAGCCACGACACGATCTGGAGCGAGTTGAGCCCGTTCTGATCGGTCCATGTCAGATTGTGGTTGAGGTACTCTGGCGACCACTTGCCCCTAAACACGCAGTGTCGGACATAAAACGATGCGTTAATGTCGGAGCTAAAAAAGCGGTGAGGACGGCACCAAGCGGCCGCACGTACCATCGAGTGGGCTTGCCGGTGACGTCGATGAGGTAGAGGCCGTTGTCGACAATGTAGCTCATAGTGTCGTTCACCAGCCGAAGCGCGCGGGCCTTCTCGCTGGGCGTCTCGGCCAGGAGGTCGTGCACGAGCGGATACACAAACATGTGACCCGTCACCTCATCAGACGACGTGTCGCCTGAGATGTTGTCGGGCAGTAGGAGTGGTGAGTTAAGAGCACTGGCGTGGCGAACGGAATGATGAGAGCGCACCTTGCCACACCCAGCCGGGGTAGGCCGAGCTGAAGTGCCAGTTGGCATTGGGGAGGGTGTTCTGCTGGGCCACCGTGCGCGCCATCAATCCTCGAATTCCCGTCACGTTGTACAAGAACTCTGGTTTGGGTCACAATTAGCTCAATGCAAGCGAACAATGAAATTGGGGGGATCAAGGTACCCATAGCCTCAAAGTTCTTCCAAGCCTCCCTCTTCACTTCAGGATCCTAGAAGAAGAAGATAGTGAAGAAGAAGAATGCACGTGTAGACGCAGGTAAGAAACAATGCCAACAATGCAAGGAGGGGGGGGGGGTTGTAGTGTGCCTTGGTCACGGCGTAGCGGAAGGCCTGGGAGGCGAGGTACATGGAGGTCCACAGGCCCGAGTTCTCGTCGGCCTGCGGCTGCCAGCTCGAGAGATCGCCGAAGGCCCCGAGGCCGCAGCTGCACACGTAGCCAAACCGATCGTGGCGCGGCTTGACCATGGCCTGGTAGTGGTCGGCCTTGCGCCTGAGGGTCCAGCCGGTCTCCTGACGCACCACGGCCAGCCCGCCGTCCGTCACCACCACCGCAGTCTCGTCGACCCCGACCACCTCGCGGCTCACGGCGAGCGACACCACCCGCTGGCCCTGATCGAAGGTCTGGCCCGGCAGCCAGCGCGCGCCAAAGAAGTACCGCCAGGCCGGGTCCTGCGGGTCCGCGCCCTGGGCCTGGGCCTGGTGCCGTAGGAGTCCCATCTTGCTGCCAAACCACACGGCGCCGCTGCGGGGCGACAGCGCGCTGGCTGTGAGATTGACGACCGGCAGGCCGTCGCCGCCGCGCACGCGGGTGGCGGTGAGGTCGGGCGCGATGACGGTGATGCTCTCGTCGTTGGGCACCCACAGGCGGCCCTCGTTGTCCAGCGTCAGCGACACCGGCACGGCGTCGACCACCGCCGGGACCCTAGTCGATGTCGCGCAAAATTGTTAACTATAAGCGCGTGTGGGTGGTGTGCGTGCGCGCGTGCGGAAAGGGCGGAACACCAGAAGAAGGTCCAGCGCTCGCTTCCGTCGAAGCGCCACAGCTTGTGCTGGGTGCCAGCCCACACTGCGGCGTTCGAGTGGTCAACCGCGAGCGACACCACGCCCTCGCCCTCGGTAGAGTTGACGTGGGTGATCCCATCGAGAGTGCTCACGAAGAAGAGACCTGTGCGGTGGCGGTCAGCTGTTTGTTCCAGCCACAAGCGATTGGTCAAGCAAACAAAAAACAAACGTACCGCGCTCGGAGCCGACCCACAGGGCGTCGTTGCTGGCGGTGGCGAACTCGACCGCGTTCACGGAGCCAAAGTTGAATGCAACAAAGCGGCAGCGCTCCCCGTCGAGGGAGCAACGGAACACGCCGCTGGCGCTCGCCGCCGCGAACTTGCCTGCGAATGGAGTTGATAATTATTTGTTATTATGTATTTATTCACTGCATTTTCCCTTATTTGGCATAAATGCAAAATAAAAATGGGTAGTTGAGGGGAAGGGAGATACCGCGACTGGTCGGGTGGAAGGTCGCACGCATGGTGGCGTCGACCTTGAGCCCAAGCTGAGCGTCGACGCGCGTGAAGCTGGCCTTGCCGTCGACACCCCCACGAGCGGGCAGGTCGAGCGTCCACGCGCCCTGGGTCCTGGTCAAGATGAGGAAGCTCGAGGTGGGGCCAGTGCCTGTGGGCCTGCTGACCACCTGGAAGGCGGCGTCGAAGGGCAGCCTGTCCCAGCCCGTGGGCAGATTCACATTAATCTTGGCGCTGGCGGCCGAAGTGATTTCAATCTCGTCATGATTGAGGTTGTTGGAGGCGGAGGCCGAGCTGGCGAAGACAAAGATCTTGGAGGTGGTCTGTTCGAAAGGCACGTCCTTGACCATCAACGGCGGCGCGAAAGGGGAGGTTGGGCTGACACCATTGGCCTCGCCACAAAGAACGAAAGCGAAATAGAGAAGAGCGAAAGCGAAGACGGGCGATGAACGTGAGCCGCCCATCTTCTTTCGCAGAGACAGCGGAAGAAGACACCAAAAAACAGCCAACACAAATATTAATTATTTTTATTTGTTTTATCAACCCAAGATAACGAATCGGATAAATGACGGAGCAAACCTATTGTCCGGACAAGTACCAGGGCAGATCAAGCTCTCCTCGATCAGCCTCAGTCCTTGAGCGTCCACAGGTAGATGTTGCGGTCGCGCGATCCACACCAAAGCGTGTTGTTCTCCGCCACCCACAGCATGCACCTGTAGATGGGCAAGAAAAAACCAAACATTGAGCGTAACACGCATACCTGATAGTGAGGTTGAGCGGTTCTACCTGATGGTGCCCTGATTCTTCTCTGCGCCGAACTGCTCAACCTCGCTGTGCTTTCGGGTGTCCCACAGAGCGACGGTGCCGTCGGTTTGGCCGCCGGACATGTACACGTTCAGCACCTGCTGGGCAGCATTGTAGTGGCTGATTCTGGATTGCGCCCACAGGCACGTCACACGACACGCAACACGCACGACACGACACGACACGCACCACTTCTCAGGAGCTGCTCGCGATTTAGGCCTGAAAAGTATGGGCGTACCGCGAGAGACACAAAACGTTGCTGTCCAGGTTAATCTCCTTGATGCGAACGATGTCGCTTAGCGTGGCGCCCGGCCGCCAGACCTGTGGTCGTGTAGTGGAGCCAACGTGATGAGTGAAGGGGAGAAGGAATGTCAAATGTATGCAATCAAGGTACGCGTACCTTGACTGTGTGGTCGTTCGAGGAGGTCCACACATAGTCGCCTTCGAGCGAGATATCGTTCACCGGACGCGCGTGCGCGTTGTTGACAGTGAACATGTCTCCTGACTGCACCGTCGAAACAGAACAAGTCAGTTGAGAGTGAGCGATTGCATGGCTGGGCGTTGTGCGTAAGCATGTCGTGGGGTACCTTGAGATTGTAGCATATGATGTGAGAGTCTCCGCCAATCCAAACGTGACTGCCGACCTGGCGCATCGAATAGACCCCAGTCTCGGGGAGGTGGATTTCGCTCTCCTTCTTCAGCCGCTGCGCATTCCACACGGTGATCACCCCCGACAGATCGCCAGACCACACCTGCACAGCGGGCGAACTGAATGGACATAACAACGTTGGTGAGGCAGAAATTCACACGTGCGGCACTGTGGTGATCCTGTTTTCGGTACCGCGAAATGACGAGAGCCAGGCAGCGGATCACTTTCGTGTGGGCGCCGGTCAGCTCGGTAATCTTGACCAGCTGAGAGAGGAAGATGGAAACAATGGTGAGGTACGATTGCGTGCGGGGAGTTGAAAGGGAGGGGGGCAAGGGCAGTACCGATTTGGAATTCCAGACACGAATGGTGGGCTCACCGCCCATCTCGTCGGAGGTGGTCCAAACGGTGTTGTCGACGAGAATCATGGCCTGCATTCGGCCCCGCTTGTCGCTGGTCTTGATGCCGGTGACCTGGAGTCCCGTCTGCGCGTTCCACACGCCTATGTTCCCATCCGCGCCTCCGCTCCAAACCTTTGACCAGCGTGTCGTGTCGTGTCGTGTCGTGTCAGGGACGCAGAGGCACGTGGAGAGAGAGAGAGAGAGAAAGTATTGGGTACCGTGTCATCAACGCGCAGCAAACACTGCACGGCCGACGGGGCGGTCTGCTTGTGGGTCCAGGCGACGGTCTGGCTGAATTCAAATATGCGGCCCTGCAGGTCTTTCTCCTCCAACTCCTGCTTCTTCCGCTCCTGCTCCTGCTTGATCCGATCCTGAGGCGTTCATGAACAGATAACGAAGTAGACGAAGAGTGAGTAGAGCGACTAGCGAAGCCAGCGGAATGAGTAGGCTTACCTCGAGCAACTCCACCGTCTTGGAGTTATTCCGTCGTCGGGCAAGCTCAATCGGTGTCTCTCCCCGCTAAGAAGCAGCGAACAATGGACGGTCACGGTCAAACATTCCTTGCATTCACTACAATGAGGAAAGCGAGTAACGTACCGCCTGCGAAAGGGAGGGAAAGAAGGGAGTGGTAAGCTAGTCGGTTTCGCCACATCGAACGGTTAGTGAAGATCTAACGTACTGTCTGTGCGTTGACATTGGCGCCAAAGTCCAGCAGAACTTGCGCCACATCTGTGTGTCCCTTTTCGCAGGCGTAATGTAACGCTGTCTGCATTTCCCACGCACACAAATATTAGGGTGAGCGTTCTGCCCGACAGGCAAGTAAATATAAAATCGAACGTGTACGTACCCAGTCCTACCCAGGTAAAGCGAGGCGTTGTGGAATAGGGGTCAGCCTCTGGGTCTACCACCACATGACTCACACACAAACACCAAACGTACCCACTGCCGTACAAAAATGATGGTGTGAAGCGATGATGTTAGCTCAACCCTCCGTCAGATGAGATCGATTGCAGAATCAAAGAAGAGAGGACAGCGTACTGCCGGCGCATTGACGAGTGCGCCTTGGTCGAGCAGTGTGCGCACGATGTCTGCTTGTCCCCACATGCTGGCCCAATGAATCAGCATCTAAAAGAACAAGGCACGGGTTGAGCATGGTTCGGTTGGTCCTTTACACAGCGACGCACACGGCACACGGCACACAGAAAGAGAGAGAGAGAGGGTACCCGCTAGAGTGAAGACAAAAACGATTGTGCACGATGAAAGAGATAAGTATCTAGACATCACCACAAGTCACACCGCAGACACTCTCAAGATATATTTATACGTACTCCCTATGAGGATAGGGAAAGCCATGGTCAGTATAAACGCAAGCAGGAGCAGGACGGGACGTAACGCACTTGCTGTACGGTCGATGAGAAGAACCAGCGACAAGCGGGCACCCACGACGTCCACGGGTTAGAGCCAAGACAAACATGAAACAAATTATAATAATAAATAATATAAGTGGTGGCGTACGTCGTCGTCATCGCGGCGGTTGATGTTGTGGGTGCCTCGTGCGAGAAGGGACTGGAACTCCTCGCGTTGGCCGCTCCGCATCGCCTTCCACAAGGCATCGTGCGTGATTTCCTGCGCCCGACCACCTGCCCGCCCCATCTGCCGCACCAACCCGCCGCCATCCATCGCTCCATCCCCGGCCGTGCCCTTTCGTGCGCCCAACGCCGGACTGGAGGGGACCGGGCGCTGTGGCCTCTCGGTCCGGGTCAACATCATCTCTCTTCTTGATAATTGTACTTTCCTTTTTTTCTTTCTGACAACTCAAGAAATTGGAGAAGAAAAGGAAAGAAAATCTTCTTGGTACGTTTTGTGGGTGGGGAGGAAGATGAAGAAAGCGAGGGTCGGCGAAGACCTGGCTCTCGCTGTGAAGCAGGAGAAGGGGCATGTGATGGATGCGATGGAGGAGGAGGGCGAAGAGGCTCATGGAGATGAAAGCTTCGAAGACGACCTCATCCAAGAATTGACCTCGCCCAATGCGAAGGGCACGGCTCGGGTGCAGGTGAAGCCAGAACAGCGGAGAAGGTGCACCAAGGTGAGCTGTGTGATCGACCTTACCCAGGACGATGCCGAAGAAGCCGACGCTGCCACCGAAGGCGAGGATTCCGTAGAAGAAGATGACGCACAAGCTGAAGATGATGAAGCTGAGGATGAAGAAGACGAGTATGATGACGTGGCTTTGAACTTCCGGCCGCTGTCCGAGCTGGGAGACAAGTTCTTCATCAACCGACAGAAGGTCGACCGCGCTCGCGACCGCGACAAGGAGTACCAGGACATGGTCGACGCCAGCCTCGATCAGTTCGAGGACGGCCCGTTCCGCCAGCAGCTGCACCACTTCCTCATCGACGTAGGACAAGGCAGCACCACCAACGGCGGCCGCCGCGGCCGCGACAGCGAGACGGTGCGGGCCAGCTACATCCACCGGGTCGAGGCCAAGCCGGCCCAGTGCGTCGACGTGCGGCGTGGACTGCCCAACGGCCACCGGCTGTGTCCCGAGGTGGTCCACGCGCTCGAGCAGCAGCGGAAGACGAGCCTCTACTCGCACCAGTTCCAGGTGCTCGATCGCCTCTTCACCCCGCTCAAGCCTGCGCCGGCGCCCACTTCGACGACGCTGGCCACTACAACGACTACACATGTCACGACAACGACGACGACGACCGGGAGGAGGTGCAGCCGAGACGTGATCATCACCACGCCAACGAGCTCGGGCAAGAGCCTGTGCTTCAACCTGGGCGTGTTCGAGAAGATCCTGCGGGCCAAGCGGCAGCGGCGGCATGTGAGCGGCCTCTATCTGTTCCCGCTGAATGCGCTCGCCAAGGACCAGGAGAAGAAGCTGCTCGAGTTCAACCAGCAGCTGCCCGCCGCGCAGCGGCTTCGCGTCGTAATCATGACAGGTGCCTTACCACGAGCCATGGAACCACGTGTTGGGTCGCGTTGATTCACACCACACCACACAGGCGAACATCAGACAAGCGAGAAGGTACAACTGTTCCGACACAATCCGCCGGACATCCTGGTGACGAATCCGGAGACCCTGCACTACCAGGTGCTTAAGCAAAGCTACTATCGACACGCACACACTCGCACATGGGGCGTGTCTAACATTTGCCGTACGCCCAGTTGTACAGAGGACGCAAGGACCAAGGTCTGTGGCAACACTGGCGAACTTTCCTGAGCAGGCTCGGCATCTGCGTGTTGGTAAGGCCTGCCAACTGTCTTTGGCTTCGGTCGGTGCATTTCGTCTCACTCTTGCCCGTCAGGATGAAGCGCACACCTACTCAGGAATCTTTGGCTGTAACGCCAGCAACCTCATACGGTACATATGACACGCACGGCACACACACACACACACACACACAACCGACACGAGCATCTCATGTGCGGTGAAAACAGACGACTGTACGTGGCTGTGGACGGGTTTGGCGGAGACTCCACTCAGATCCAGTTCATTCTAGCCTCGGCCACCATCGGCAATCCGGTGGACCTGGCTTCGCGCCTGCTCCACCGATCGCCCACGCAGGGGGACGAAGACACCATCGCCTGGGTGCAGGAGAGCGGTGCGCAGCGACCAGAAAGGCACACCACCCGCAGCACCTCGTCTTGTTGGTGTGTCGTGTGTTGCGTGTGTGCCACGATGTCTCATCTTTTCTGGTTTCACCTTCATTAGGGCCATCATCACGCTCGAGTCTCACACCCGCTCCAAGGTGGCGGCTGCAGCAATCATAGAGTCGTGGATCAAACTCAAGTGGCGCTCGCTGGTGTACGGCCCGCCCCTCTCTGCCAAGCCGCCGCTTATGTTGACAATTACCAACGTGGGTGCGGGGAACAGGTTTTGCAACACCATCGACAGTGTGAACAAGCTCCGCTTCTTCATCCAAGAAAAGAAGCGGCACATTTCGGGTAAGGTGAGAACCTATTACTCGTCCATGACACCCGATGCCAAGGTAAACTTGCGACCATCCCTGCTGTATTTATTGCTTTCCTTTATTATTTTCTTAATTATTATGAAGTAATGTAAAAACAAAACAAAAACAAAAACACGCGCAGGCGCAAGTGATGCGAGATCTAGAGTCGGGTAAGGTTCTGTGCATTATCTGCTCCAACGCGCTGGAAGCCGGGGTACCCAACAGCGCCATCAACCAACCCTCTTCACCACCAACGTATTGACAGCTTCCCACTTCGCTTGTTTCACGCACGCGCAGCTTGATCTCCCGGGGCTCGATGCGTGTCTGATGCTGAGCCACCCGGGCAGCAAGATGTCCTTCTGGCAGCGCGTGGGACGCGCCGGGCGCGCTAAGCCAGGTAGGTCGCCCTTTTGAATCTAGATTGATGGCTGTTGCTTGCCTAGATGAACCTAATTCGGTCTCACGTGCAGGCGTTGCCGTGTTTCTTCCTTTTGCGTCGTTCCCTCGCGATGTCTATTACGCATCACGACCCCGTGGTACTCGGCGCCGGACACACGCCACACGCCGTGATACGTGAGAGAAGTGACTAAGACGAGTTGTGTGCGTGTGCGTGCGTGTGTGTGCGTGTGTGCGTGTTTTGCGAACATAGTGCTGCTCAGCGAAGAGGTGGAAAAGATAGCGTTCAACAGCGACTACCCTTCAATCCTGCGAAAGCACCTGTCGTGCTGCGCCCACGAGAGCGACCTCTGGTGGAACGAGGCACGTGTTTGCTCGCATCTCCACGTTCTTTTGTGCTGACGCTTTTGTGACACACCCACACACACACACAGCGCACACGACGATTCGGAGGTCTGGTGGAAAAGACTGTGCGGGAGCTGCTGGAGGCTAAGGAGGTCACCCTACGGTCCTCTCAAACCAGAAAAGGTGGCACGATACGACACGACACGACACGGCCAACGACACGACACGCGCTCACGTGTATACTTGGGTAGGTCAACTTGTAACAGGCATCGCTCCACCGTGGACCGCGCATCGAGTTGTAAATATGCGCGGATCGTTGATGGAGCAAGTCAAGGTGCTGTGGAAGGACCGCGGAAACGTAACCCTGGAGACACTGGGCAAAGAGCAAGGTGCGTGTGCGTGTGCGATGATGCGTGTGCGATGATGCGTGTGCGTGTGCGTGTGCGTGTGCGTGTGACGACGAATGTGTGCCAACTGCACCTCCACCATGCAGCGCTCTGGCGAGCCTACCCGGGCGCAATCTTCTACAGCCCAGACAAGTCGGGCAAGGTGCAGCGGTTCGACGTCGTGTCGTTGGAGTTGGACCCCAAGAACGTCAACAGCCATGCCCTCCTCACCCTCTCGACCCGCCAATACTGCGATACCAAGGTTCTATAGCCCAGTACTAGTCACAGCACTCCATGTTGCTGCTCACATTACGGTCATTCCGATCATTCTTCTACTGCGCAGGCGGCCATCACGGGCAAGGTCGAAATCAAAGAGTCGTGGGGCGAGAAGATCTACCAATTGGAGATGGGCATTCTGACCATCGAATACGGTACTCACCAAATTGCTCTCCACATACTCCCTCCTGGTGCCATTATGGGGCAGAAATGGATATTCACTTCCCGTGTGATGCGCGACCAACTGCTCGAAGGCTGGGGAATGGCCCACACCGAACTCTACGGGTACGAGGAGCGAAACTACAAGTCGGCCTCTTCGAACTGCGTCGTGCACCAATACGACCACACCTACACGTACAACGCACATCTTCTTGTCTGTCGTGTGTGATGACTTTCGCGATTCAGAATCGCACTGCGCCCTCTCTACCGTTGAACTCTCTCTCTCTCTCTGACGTTGTTCGTCGGCGTGCGCAGTGATTCCTATGAGGCGCCCTACCTCCGATTCCGGTTGTCGGACGAGGCCAAGCTCTACCTGGATATCGAGAAGACCAAGCACCCACAGATGGCGCGTACGTCTCCCTTCGACCATTCCCCAGCCCTTCTATTTATTTAGATAATTATTCAAAACGAGGAATATTATTCTATATATACTAAATGTTAAATGTGTGGGACAGCTGCGTGGAACGAGCGGCAGGGCGGGGGCCGCGATCTTTCGGGCGGCATGATCGCACTTCACACGGTAAGGCCCTATCGTGACGTGTCTGGTGGAGAATGTAAGAGAGCTCTCACTGCTCACGCCAACATTACCTCGCATTCCAATGCGAGAGCAGTTTCTGCACCAGATAACGGCGATCGTGCCTCTGTTGCTGCTCGCCCCGCATGATGTGCGAGAGGGCGCGTACTACACCGAGGCCTGCGAGGGTACGCACTCGTTGGTTCGCAAGCGGAGCGCGCTATCTCTCACACTACACACACTCGACACTCTCCAGGCTTTTTGGTGGACTCGTGCAGTGGCGGTACAGGCGTGTGCGAGATGATCTACGACAAGTACGGTGCACGACACGACACACGACACACGACACACGACACACGACACACGACACACGACGACACTTGTCCACTCACACGTTTTGGTACAGCTTCCTGTTGTTCGCCAACAAGATTCCCGGGTTCGCCCGCTCGTGCACCGAATGCCGAGAGCGGACCAACCCGCCGGACCTCTCCACCAAGAGCCTCGCCGACCGCTGCATACAGGTGCGTCGCGCCTCCCCTCACCCCCCCCCACACGTGCCTGGCCGTTGACTCGAGCCCGTCACGCCCGGTCCAGGTCGTGGTGGGCAATCTCCTCGACGCGCAAGCGGCCCTCGGTGGCAGCGGGAGCGACGACGACGGAGGGCAGGACCGGCCGATCACCTCCGACCCGAGCCTCAGGGTCCTCCCCGTGGACCTGCTCGAACGCATTGGTACAATGTGATCCCTTCTCTCTCTGTTTTTTTTTCCTACTTCTTTAGGTTGACCTTACGCATCTCAACTGACGCGCGACGTGGCACGACACACGCGACACACACACTGCCGCACACACGCGCAGATAACTTTAGGCAGGAGTTCTTCGAACCGTCGTACTTGGGTTGCGTGGCGTGCATCTCGCACGACCACTGCCCGCTTCAGAACGATGGCCTCGCGCAAGGACTGGGCCTGAAGCTTGTCCCCCTGAGCGAAATCTAATCAAAGTCCACTCCAGCTGGTCGTTGTGTCTTTTAGTCCACATTTTTTCATCCCATCAGGCTGAGGCAAGGCTGCCCTCTGTAAGGCTCTCAAAGGTGAAAAGCAGGAGAGCCCAACAGGTGGAGTGGTTGATGGATGGGTCAAAGCAGCCTGGCCTTGACGAGCTGGATGTGTCCCAAATGCAGGCAACTTTTCAGGGAGTCGTTTGATAGAGCCCAGAGGGAAATCCGCCCAGTGGCAGCCCAGTGGCTGATGGCCAGGTTTGCAGGTCGAGAGGGAACCACTCTCACAAACCTCCACAACACAGCACAGGCCCACCACGGACGCTTCAGAGTCAGCCAACCCGGTCATGAGCGACATTACAAAGCCCAAGGCCAAGGACTGTTCGTACACCTCACCCTCAAGGACATGCATCAGCGTCATGTGTGCTTACCTCGCCTTTGCATGTTGTCGTACAAACAGTGGCGCAGCTGAGGCAGGAGCTGCAGATTCCAGACGAGAAGGAGTCGTTGCAGATCAAGAAGGAGGAGGCACAGGAGCGGGAAAGGCGCGAGGTCGCACAGGAACCCTTGAATATGAAGCACTACAACTGGAAGGGTCCCTCGGTACTCAAGAAGAAGGACGTCGGCCAGCAGCAGCAGCCCGGAGGCGCCATGCGCGGCAGCTAAGCCATCGTCGCTTTGTGGGTGAGGGATGAAGTAGACGATGAATAAAAGAAAATTCATCTTCTTCACCTTCTACTTGAGCCTTGGCCTATGACAAGACGCAGTAGTCGTAGAAGCTGCGGGGCTTGGGGGGAGGCTCGGGGTCGAACAGGCCGCGACGCTGCATCTCGGCGTAGGCCAGCCCCGCGAAGGCGGTCGTCACATTGTCGTTCAGCTTGGCGCTGGTCTCCAGAAACATCACCTCGCGACCCAGCTCGGCGCTCATCTGCCGAGCCAGCGCCGCCCCTTCACGACACGACACCTGCCGCTTTCGTGCCTTGTGTACATGTTTGTCCACATCGCTCTTGTTGCCTTCGCGTGTGTCGTGTGTGTCGTGCGTGTGCGTGTGCGTCGTGAGAAGTGCGGCGCAGTGCGATGTGTGAGTGTTGGGCTTACCGACAAGGATGGCAGAGAAGGGCTGGCCATTCTTGATCCGCTTGATCAAGGCCCAGTGGGACCGGTAGACTGTTTGAGGTAAGGGCAGTCTGAGTGGTGTAGTGGGACGATGAACAACGACGCGTAGAAATGGTACCATACCGAACTCAAAGCACGAGCGGTCCATCACCGAGTAGACGAACATGAAGGCGCTCGTCTCCTTGGCGGTCTGCATACGCTGTTAGATGGAGAAACAGTGCGCGTGCGGTGGTGTGCGTGCGGTAGTATTCTGAGGCGAAGAGTGAGGACCTGAATGAAGGGGGCGGTCAGGGCCATGAACTTGCGGCAGCCAGAGGTAGCCGAGAAGATGTTCTGTTCATTGTGATGGTGTGTGTGTGTGTCATTCGTTCATGTTCGCCACTCGCCACGGCCGTGGGAGGCTTGACGCACCAGCATCACATCATGGCCGTTGATTGTGCAGCGCCGACTACAGCTCTCATCTGTGTCACGGCAGAGTCACGAGTTGTATGAGCAACCTACTCACAGACCAGCGCACAGACGCGTGAGAAGACGAGCTCGTGCGCAGGTACCGCGTAGCGCTGGTCCACCAAAGAAACGCCCGCTCATCACGAGGGTCAACGAGCCCTTGCCCGCCCGAACTGTGTGGCGGAGCAAGCGTCGGCGATGGGGTGCGGTCAGTGAGGACCTGAGCCGCAGCCAAAGGCGCTTTTCTCGCACCTTTGCCGCAGACGAGGATCGGCAGTGCGAGTCCCTTGTGTGGTTGCGGGTGTTGCGCGTCGTAGTCGTCTGCGACCTCCTCCTCCGGGGCGTAGCGCACTGGTGTTGGGGACTTCAGCACAGCGTGCGGTGGGGTGTAGAGCTGTGTGGGAAACTGAAGTGGGAGAGTTGGGGCGTATCATGAAACGGGTGAGCAAACACGTGCGCGAGCTGCGCTTTGTAGCTCTTGTCGGCCAGCGATTCGTCGTAGGCGAAGAAGAGGTGACGCTTCAGCATGTCGCCCAGGCACCGCGTCCAAACCGGGTGCCACACGGCATCTGCCTCCACCAAGCTGGGCGTGGGCGGTCAGTTGCGTTCGCATCGGTCAAGGCCGGGAACCTCCAGCAGTACTGTTTCCAAGCTCGACTCACCAGCGGGAGCGTAGCGCCAACCGCGTCCGCAGGAAGGTACGACATGATGTGTGCAGCCACCTCGGCAGGCAGCAGCCCCACAAAGTCCACCACCTCTGTCCCTACATCACCCCCCCCCCACGTTACCAAGAACAACTCGACTGGTTGTGCAACACAGGCGCCATCATTTTACCTGATGAGCAGAGAAGGTGGTCCTCCACCTCATCCATCTTTGCTCGCAACGGTTACCAGATCAAGATCAATCAAACCCCAACTCTCAAACGCAACGTTTCGTTTCGTTTCGTTTCGTTTTGACAAAAAGGAAAAAAGATTGCAAAGAAGTAGATGGAGAAGGTGTATTCCAGCAATCTAAGTCATGCACTCCTTGTGGTGCATGTACTTCTGGAGTCGGTTGGCCTTGAGCTGGATCTTGACCTGCTCGCCGTTGTTGTGTCGTATCCGCCTCTCCTGCTTCTTGCGCGCGATGATCTCGTCGGCCCGCTTCTCGCGCAGCACGCCCAGCTCGTTGTACTGCTTGACCAGCTGCACCATCAACACCGACGTGCGCGACTCGGACGGTCGGTGTCGCTGCTTGTAGTAGGTCTTGTACGCTCGGTTTCCGAGTGTGCGTCCGTTGTGAAGCACCAGCTCGGCACCGGTGTCGGAGAGTGTGATACTGCATTGCGGAAAGAGAAGAGAAGAGAGGGTGAGCAAAGGTAGGGCTCGACTAAGACTGAAGATGAGGGCGACATAGATAGATGTGCGGCGTACCCTGTGTCGACCGAACCGTCGTCGTTGACGGTGATCAACGACCGGCTGTTGTTCTCGTCCTCCGCGTTCTCCTCGAAGTTGTAGTACTCGTCGTACTCCTCAAGCTCCTCGTAGAACCTGAGCTTGCAGTGGCTCTTGTCCACCATGTGCGATCGGACGGCCGGCAGGCTCTGGTAGTCCTTGCCGCAGTAGAGACATGTGTAGCCCACTCCGACCTTCTCGCCCAGGTAGGTCATCAAGCCCTCGAGGTCGACCAGGTTTTCGATTTCCGGAAGGAAGAAGCTGAACTTGCTTCGTGTATACTCCAGGTTGGACTCCAGGTCGCTGCTCTCGTGGCCGTCGAACAGGCACTCCGTGACGGGCACGGGCTTGGCGTTCTTGAGGCGCTGCTCGATCATCTCCTCCTCAGTCAACTGTTGGCAAAATGAAATGTTTGGGATTAGAACAAGTCCAAAAGCGGAGATGGCGCAAACATAAAGGATCATCAGAAGCCTCAGCGAATCTCATTGGGTGAGAGTTTTCCACACATAAATTCGGTATGGTGCATGTAGAAATCCTTGGCAGAGTAGAAGGAAACTGAAGAGCAGGATGAGTAGGCGTACCTCGGGTTCCTCCTCCTCGGCAGAATCATCGTAGACAGATTCCACAGGGGTGTCCTCAAGCGAGATGCCGAGCTCGTCGGCTGCCATAGCGAGGTTGCCGGCAGCATTGCGGCCGTTGCCCTTGCCCTTGGTGATTTGGAACTTGTGGGTCTTCTTGGAAGCGGGGCGGTGCCTGTACGAGAGGAATTGTTAGAGATGGCTAGGCGGATAACCGTGGCGAATGGTAGATTGTAAGATGGGCCTCAGCGAATCTCATTGGGTGAGAGTTTTCCACACATAAATTCGGTATGGTGCATGTAGAAATCCTCGGCGATGTGGATTGATGACAAAAGATGAAAATGATGAACGTACTTGGCGGCGAGGGCCTGGTGGTCCAGGGCGATCTTCTCAGTCTTGAGGGCCTTGACCTTGTCCTCAAACGATTCCTCGCTCACGGGTGGCAGACCAGCAACCTTGCGCTTGAGATTGAAGCAATGCCACGGAGCGCGGTAGTGCGCTCGCTGGACCTCCGCAGAGTCGAAGAACATGCGGCAGGTCATGCACGTGTAGGTGTCCGCCATCTTCTCTACGACTCGATCTCGGTGTAGATGGGCTGGGTGTGTGATGTGTTGTGATGTGTTGTGATCGACGATTGATCTCTCGTCGTGTGCTCTACACGACAAGATCCAAGAAATCGGCTTATGTACAGGGATGGCGGGTAGCGGCGTCAGTAAAAAATAAGAAAATAAACACTCTTCCTCAGCTTCGGCGACTTCTTTCCGGTGTTCTTCGCTTCTTCTCCATTTCTCTGCCCTGCGGAGTTAGGTGCGAGAATGTCAGGAATGCAACATTTTCTTCTTTTTTTTGAAAGAACGTAGATTCTCACTCCAGGAGAGCGGGCGCAAAGGACCTGCATCCTGATACTGGTTGTGTTCTGTACACCCACCCTACCTATCATCTCAACTATGAGCAGCTGTAAACTGCTTGCCAAGGGACCCATCCCTAGCTGCTGTTGCCTCCCACCACTCTGGACAAGTTCACAAGCAAAGTGAAAGACCAGGATTACCCTTGCACTTTTTCTGTTGTCTGTTTTGACACCTCATTTTTGCAAGTGCATAGAACTGATCTGATACATGCCAAATTGCTTTTTTGCTGATTTTGTGTATGAAAACTGACCTTTTTAAGGGTTTTTGTCCTTTTTTGGTGCAAATTTTGTGCACAGCCAGCATTTTCTGTTTTCTCCCTCATTTGGAAGAAAAGTAAGCTGGGCCTTGATGGCAGTGTCCAAGGGGAGGTTAGGAAGCTTGTCACTTGCAGAGGTCTCAGCTGGCTGCAGGCCAAACAAAAGTAGGCTCCTCATCAGGGCTGGCTGGGATGCAGGGGACAAGGAGGACATGGGATGTGGGAAGGTTGATGGAGTGGAGGAGAGCAACAAGAGGCCAATGACATTCACACCATCCAGAAGCACACATAACACCCACAAGACTGCAGTGCCTGCTTCAGCATGTATCCCTGTTGGTGTGGAGGCAAGGTGTGGTTGTTGGGTTTTTCTTCCTCATTTCTTTTTGTGCCCATATTTCTTGGTCTCAAAGTGACCACAACAAAGCCCATTTTGACCAACAACACTGACACAACACTACACCAACACACACAACACAACATGACTCTCTTCCCCCCAAATATAATGAGCAACTTATCAGCTGGGGCACACCATTGATCAAAGGTTATGTGGCTGGTCCACCAGCAATGGAGAAGGAAGGAAGGGCACAGTGGAACCAAGCACCAAAAAACTACCAACATCACCTCAAGTGTGGAGGGTATGCTTTGTCTTTCACTTTTACATGACCACAATTAAATGAAACCCACACACCACATGCACCATGTGCCATACAGGTTGCATGGTCTGCAAGGAAGAGAAGGAGGGCTTTCTGCTCAAGTGCACTGGGAACAAGTGCTCATGGTCAATTCATGTGACCTGTGTCAATGTCAGCAAGAAGGCCAACTGCAATCTCCTGACCATGGGCAAGTGGCACTGTAGCAGCTGTACCTGCTATAACCACTGCCAAAGAGGTACACCATCCCACCCTGCTGCTGCTGTGGTCAATGCTGCTGATACATGATATGGTATCTTCAGCTGGTCATGTGTGGGCAGTACCCACAGTTACCATATTATGTGTTTGTGGTCATCTCTGAGTGACACAGAGTCATTGCCACCCTACCTGGAGTGGTTGTGCTACAACTGTAGGCAATGCTCCCATTGTGGCACACCACTGGACAAGCAACATGATTGCTCTTGGCACTCTGTGTATGGTACATCTGTGTGTGGTGCACTGCAGTGGAAACATGAGAAAGCCCTGGGGGGATCACAGAGAGCAGAGGCTTCATGGCATGATCTTGCTATCTTGCCTACTGTCTGCCTGCTGTAGAACACACACTCACATTTGACCAGCCTATATGACCTCTGGCCCCTTTCAAGAACTTCCTGCAGAGACAAGGCTTGCTTTGTGGTTCTACAGCAGGAAAGCTACTGCTAACTCCCATTGTGTTCTCATGTGGGGCCTTGATTGATCACTGATTATGTGTGGTGTTATGCTCAGTGGTTAACACCATGGGTGGTGGGGCCAGTTTGGACACATCTTCAAGGGCATCATCCCCAGCAACATCCTGGCAACAATCACTGAGGAAGCCACCCACCTGGAGAAGTCTAAGGGACCCAGCCTGACAAGCTGCAGAATGGTGAAGCACAGATTCCACTTCAGCATGTGGCACAGGAGCAATGACCTCTCCTTCATGAGCACTGACACCCATTGATCAGCTGCCAAGAGGTTCCTCTCCACCTGCACACCAGCCTCCCACCCTGGCAACTTCCTGCTGTGGTGCTTCCATCCAGAAGCTGCTGATGCTCTCTCCTTAGCCATGCTGCAGGGGCCTGGCCTGCTGGGGTTCAACACCAACTCATTGGCCACCCCAGAGCACATTGACACCAAGGATCCAGCATGGGCACCCAAGTTCCTCTTCATCTTTGGTGAGGCTGATGGCTGCTTCCTGTGCTTGAACCACCACAAGAACTGGTACTTTACCTCATTGATGTGGTCATGGGACCAGCCCAAAAGAAGAGGACATTAGAAAAGAAGAGTGGTGTGGGTGAAGACAGCAGGCAAAACCTGGATGGTGTGGCTGCCCTTGAGGTGCCAGCCTTGATTGGGCTTGCTGTGCACATCCATGGTGAGATGCATGTGCTGCAACTGGAAGAGGGAGCAACCACACAACACATTGCATGACACATGGCACACAGAACACAGGAACACAACATGCAGACACATGATGCACAGCTGCATGATGTGCCACCACACAACACACAGCCACATAATGCACAGCCACACAATGCATGATGTGCAGTGACACAACATGCAGCCACACAACATGCAGTGGTGGGCATGATGATGAAGGGTAAAGTGTTTGTTTTGTACCTCAGCAAAAAGTGGCCCAGGCAGTAGCTGCACTGTGATGTACCAGATCATCAAATGCACAAGGGCATGAAGAACCCAGAAAACCTGCGGCCACATCAAATGTGAGTCACAGTCATTGAGCAAGTGAAAGAATGAGGCCATAAAAATGAAATTGTGTGTGCTGATGGAAAAATGAATTTTATTCCACTCCAGCAAAATGCAAACAGATAATCATAAAAATTGCATAAACATGATTTGAAAATTTAAAATGACAGAGCCAGGAGATAGCAAAATTAAAAAAAG
>CDFB01034841.1:0-10379 GCA_000826425.1 Acanthamoeba lugdunensis | reverse complement strand
AAATGGTAATTACCATATATAGATATAATATAGAATTTCTATTAGTTTATAAAAAATAGTAAATAATATATCTATATATAGTACCTTCCTTTTATAGGTAAAACTATGGGGGTTCAGAGTGTCGTTTCAGAATCGAAGGTGACGGTTCGGAGTTTTTAGTATCCATTTCTCATTCACACACGCACACACACGACAAACATGAACGGTATCGTTGCTTCAACTCTGGACTACAATGGCCACCCCCACCGCTCCGTCACCTACAGGTGGGCTTGCCGCGGCACCTGCGGAAGGACCTACACCGCTGTCATCATCTGCGACGAATGCGCTGTCGACACGGCCTGCCACCGGCACCTCCAGGCCATGGAAACGATCCGATGCCCTCTCTGCGCGCCTGCTCCAGTTCCTTCGGACGCTGCAGGCCATGCAGACACTAATTCTAACGCTGCCGCAAGTGAACCGACGGAAGGAACAGAGGAGGCGCCGCTGGATTAGCCAACATGGACTACGTCATCATTGCCGCCATCCTCGCCGTCATCTACATCGTATACAATGCACAAAGAGCCCTCGCCGAGGAGGCCACGCGCGTGCCTGCCAGCGGGCCACCACGCTACCGCCTCCTGTCGGACAACCACAATGAGCCCATCATCACCCGGCGGCTCTTCAGGGACGGGCCTCTCTCCTGGGTGGCCGAAACGCCCGGCGGCGACCGCATCATCGCCTACAGCGCCAACGCCAGCCAGGGACCGCCTCCGCAGCTGCTGCGAGCCGTGTGCCAAATCTAATGGACAATAACAATAATAAAGAGAGAGATGGACGAATCGGCCAGGGCTTGGAAGGACCGACCGGTGTATGCCCCGCTCACGCCCACCCTGCGCATGCACCCGGTGGTGTCACCGCTCATGGGCCTGCCCACATCGGGCGTGCCGCTAAAGGGACAGACCGCTCCCGTGGTGCACGCGACACCGCTCCTCGTGAGCAACAGCAACAGCCGTGACTCACGACTCTGGAAATACGGCGTCATTGTTGCCATTGTCCTTTTTCTCCTCCACATTAGCCGCTCGAGTTAAATTCTAATATACCCACACTGAACCCCCTAAACCCTAACAACAACAACAACAATAAGCAAAATGGACTTTTCTATGGATGACATTGTGCACGCGCTTGTGAGCTCCACCGTGGGCTTTGTGCTGGGCTACTATCTCATGGGGCTCGAGGTGAGCGAGGCCATCCAGGTGGGCGGCATCTGCGGGGTGAGCTCGCTGGCCGGGAAGCAGCTCTGGATCCAGCTGTGTCGCGCCGAGAGCAGCCTCGATCTCTCTCAACAGCAGCAGCAGCAGCAGTAATGATAATAAACAAGGTATATTTATGCTACAGCGGCGGCTCAATGTCTGACTCAAACAGGATGCAGTGCTGGCTAAAGCTGACGTCGGGCCGGTAGTCAAAGTCGCCCATCGGCTCGGTGTGCTTGACCACGTAGTCCTGGAGCACCTTGACGGTCTTCATGCGGTCCATGTTGCGGCCGGGCGGCTTGCGCGGCCTCACGTGATCGACAAAGAAGGCGTTGACCACCTTCTCGATGTAGTCCCATGTGGCCTGGTCGAACTCGAGCCTGAACAGGGCCATCTTGCGCACCCCGTTGTGGCGCACGTAGTAGAGCTCGCTGCGGCCGCAGACAAACATCTGCGCCAGGCACTGGGGCGTGTCGTAGTAGGGCACCGCCATCACCACCTCGTCCTCGCTCGCCATGCCGGGCTTGGGGCAGCTGGCCTTGATCTCGAGCAGCGCATCGCGGTCGAGCAGCCCATCGGGCGATGCGCCGAGCAGAAGATTGCCATTGAGCGTGCTGCGGATGTGGAGGCCCGTCAGCGATGCCTTGCTGTAGCCGAGGTAGGGCCAGAAGAAGGAGGCGACGATCGCATCGCGGATGCCGGCCTCGCAGCGGGTGCCCCACGCCATGCGCATGCGGCTCTCCTGGCTGTGCTCCTTGGGCTGCCCCATCGCCATCTTGAGGTAGATGTCCTTGCGCGGGCGCCACGTGAGCACCCCGAGTATCTCCACCAGCTCGCTGGCCGTAATGTCGCAGAGCGATGCGCGCGCCGCCTTCCACAGCGCCCCTCCCTGTCTCAGCTCGCGGGTGTCCATGTTGTTGTTGTTGTTGCTGTTGTGTGGTGATGATATCTAATCGGTGGAGGGATAGAACAGGAGCAGCCAGACAAAACGGACCCCAAACGACACACCGGGATAAATGGCTGCAACGTTTCGTGGAGTCGACAAGCAGATCAACCATGCCAACGCATCGCGCAAGCTCAAGCGCCGTTGGATGAAGTCGGCACTAAATGCGCCACGTGGATCCCCGCTGGATTTCGCCGAGGCGGCCACGGGACGCAACTGGGAGGGCAAGAAGTCCAAGTTCCTGCGCTACCGCGTGGGCACCAACCCCATCGCGGAGGACCGCGAGAGCGAGAAGATGATCACCCCCACGCCGGCGCGCAAGGCCGCGCTGCTCAAGGACTTTTTCGCCAACAAGATGCAGATCATTGACGTCCGCTGGGCAGCAGAGGTCGAGGCCATGAAAGTGAAGCCCGATCATCCCACACCGGCCTGGACCAAGCACCTAAAGAAGCTCACAGACAAGAAGGCGTTTGACTCGGTGCCTTATGCCAACAAGGAGAAGGCCACAGAGTCCTACCGCATGCGCTGGGTTGCCGGCATGAAGGCCAAGTCCAATGCCTACAAGCAGATCCTGGCACAGATGTCCAGCGCTGCGGCCAAGGGCGATGCCATGGACGCCTACCTGCGCAAGTTCCACATGTTCCTCCGTGGTCAGCCGGCCCCGCAGGACCAGGCCAAGCTGGCCAAGCTGGGTCTGGACAAGACCTTCACGGCGCTCACCCACTACACCGAGGTGGACGAGTACCTGCGGGCCTTCTCCAAGATCCGTGCCGACTACTACAAGGACCTGGCCATGCTCAAGATGCGTGGCCCCGGTAACACGCTCAAGGACATTGAGATCTACTACAAGTACATGGTCGATGGCAACGACATGGACAAGATTGAGAAGAACCTGTGGGAGTGGCTCGAGGGTGGCAAGCTCACCAAGAACGCCGAGCGCACCATTGAGCTCAAGCCCGAGGAGACCATGTCTGGCCGCCTCCAGGCCGAGTTCCCAGTGGGGACAGCACCTGGCCCTCCTGCTCCTCCTCCTCCCCCTCCTCCTGGTGGAGGCAATCTTCTTGGTGGCTCTCCAGCTCCTCTCGATTCACCACGGGCTGCTGCAAGAGCTGCTAGAGCACGCGAAGAAGAGGCACGTCGCCGCATGCCACCGCCAGCGCCAAAACAACCAACAATCAATGACAGTGTAGACGACAACTACATGACTGAGGAGGAAGAAGCAGAAGAGGCCCTACGCAAGCAACAAGCTGAAGAGCTGGCCGCCCTTCAGGCTGAAAAACCCCGTGAGCCAGCGCCAGCTGAAACGGAGGAAGGTGACGGTGACATTGATGGAGACGACAACCAAAACATGCGGAACCCTGACACTGGCAAAGGCAAGGAAAAGGCTACTGCTGAGGACGAAAGGAAGAAGAAGAAGAAGAAAACTCTATCAAAAAGAGCCAGGGAGGATGCTGAGGATGATGCCTACTATCAGAGGTACTCGGCTGGGATTGATGAGACCCTTGAAGGAGGCACCAGAGGCCAGGCTATACAAACCAGGTTGGCCAATTGAAGAGGATCTATTCTTGCACAGGCTGAGGCACATCTTGCTGAGGTCATGGCAATGAGAAAAGCTACAGATCAGGGTGAGATCACTGGAGAAGAGGCTGAGTGAAGGGCGATACAACTTGACAAGCAAATAAAGCTGCGGAAGCAGGCTGAGGAGGACGAGGACGAGGATGAGGACACATCTTCTGGTAGCAACAATGACAAGCCCAATGATAGGCCACCTCGTCCTCCTCCTGCTGCTGGGGCGGGTAGCAGCAGTGGCAGCGGTGCTGGACTGACTGATGGCCAGCAAAAATCCATCACACAAATGGTCAACATCCTTGTGCCACATCGAACCAACACTACTACTGCTGCTGCTGCTGCTGCTGCCACTACTACACCAGTTGGGCCTGGGCAGAAGGGCTACACAGAGGAGGAGGCCCGTGAACGGGTGTTCAACCGCTTCATGAAGGACCCCAATGCTGGAGCATATTACCAGGCAACCTACCTCAAAAACGACCACTGGCGCACCAGCAATCCAGCCTTTGCAACTAACATAGGCAAGCTGATTGACAAGTTTGAGAATCTGAAGGCAGTGCATGATGGCATACAACAAATTGGCCAACTCAAAGAGGCAAATGATCCCCAGTGGCGTGACTTCAACACAGCTGTGCTCCAGGAGAAGCTTCATTTGGCAGAGGAGGTCTCTGCAGACCTCAGCGACACTCAGCGCAGCCATTTCCAGGGCAAGATTGACTACTACCGCAGCCGCCTCCAGGAACTGGCTGCTGAGCAGGGTGTGCCTGCCACTACCACCAGGGCACAGAACTTTGCCCATGCAAAGGATCTGTTGAAGTCACTGGAGGATGACAAGCCCCCTGGAGGAGAGAAACGCAAAGCTGGTGATCACAAGGAGATGCCCATGGTCAAGGTCCGAGCTGGTAATGACATTGCCAAGGAGAAGGAGAACAAGGAGCTCAAGGATGTGGCCCAGAGGGCTGCCATAGAGCGAGACAGGGCATTACAGGAGGCACAGACACACGCGCTTAATGCACAGCAACGTGAGGCCGACTACATCAGGGCTGAGAATCAACGCAGACAGCAGATCACCGAGGGCGAGGCCACCATCGAAGAAAAACACCGTGCACTAGAGCAGGCTGTCATTGAGAAACAGCAGGCTGAGGAGAAGGCTGACAACAACCACCGGCTGGCAGTACGTATACACAAGGAGGCAGAGGAGGCACTGAGACAGCAAGAAGAGGGCTTCCGGAATGTTGCCAGTCAAGTCGTGCAGCAGGTCAATGCTGAAATTGCCAAACGTGACCAGGACCTGGCTACACTGATAAACCACACCCGTCACGTGGAACATGCTGCAAAGCAGGCAGTAATGCATGCCGGAGCACAGGTGGAACAGAGGAACCAGGTCATCCGCAATGTGCAACAGAACCTGGTGGCTGAAATGGATCGCAGGCACCGTGCTGAAGCTGCTGTGGTGGACACCATGCAGCATGCATACGCCATGGCGCAGCACTTTGCAGCACAGAGCAACATGCAGCAGACTCAGATCCTGCAGCTCAACGGTGCCATCGAACGGATCACAAACGGCCAAGACGACATTGACAATTTGCCACTGATTGGCGCTCCAGAGCAGAGGCGCCAGATCACAGGAGCACTTGAAGCTGCCCATGTGCAACAACACCACCAGATCATGGCCGCAAGCCATCACATTGATGAGCAGGCCATTGTGCTCTATGGCAGTGCGGTTGAAGAAGGTCGACAGGGCAATGGTGACCAGCAGATCACCACGCGTGCAGCACAGGCTCTCCACGAAGCGGGAGAGATGGTGCAAGGCATGGCAGAACACTTCAATCAACAGCGGCGGTTCCCAAGAGCAGAGCAGGCGCTTTTGCTGCAGAGCGCTATTGATCGCCACCTTGCACCTCATGCACAGGCCCTGACTGATCGGGGTGTCCAGTTTCCCCGTGTGGTCGATGTTATTGGACCCAGGTCGTCTGCTCTCATCACACAGCAGCCACAGCCACAACCTGACCAGGGGCCAACTGTGGAGATGGTGGAGGATGATGACGACGACGACGAAAGTGAAGAAACAACCAGTTACTATGGGCAACTCTATGCTAGACGACGCTAAATGCATTTTTTTTGTTTATTTTTTCAGCCATTCACATAGTGGGGCTTCCCATGGTTGGGCATCACAAATATCTTGTTGGTGGAGCGCGAGGTGCCCTTGTGCCACTCGTAGGCCTTGGCCACGCGCACCTGCTTGCGCACAAAGGCCTCGATCTCAGCCGCCTCACTGCTGCCACGGATTGGGGCGTGGCTGCCGGGCTTGGCCTCCTGGAGCGCAGCCCAGTGCACACTGGGATGGTGACGCATGGCCTGGCTGGACGACGAGTCATAGTAGGGCGGGCCAAACTTGTGCACCCTCCGGTGGCCGGCCTTGACCACGGCGGGGCTGCCAATGTAGTAGCCCACGAGCACCAACGCCAACACGGTGAGCCAATCGAGCATGATGTTGTTGTTGTTGTTTATTTTTAATGCGGTTGCAGTGAGGGATGATTTGAGAGATGACTTAGAACACTAACAGCCGGTCTCTGCCGCACTGGAGGCAGCCTCTGTTCGAGGCCGAGCGGGTCGCTCGCCCGGAGGCTGTGCCGGCATTCAGCGTAGGCCATGAGGATGGCGTCGGCCAGGTCGTCGGTCTTGTCGGTCGTGTCGGGGTGGTGCTGCGCAAGGAGCGGCGTGCACATGTGCACCGAGAGCACCTTGTTGACGGCGTAGCTGCCGCCCGAGAGGCCCAGCGAGTTGCGCCAGTGCACAGGGGAGAGGAGCCGCGCCTGCCCGCAGAACCGCCCACACAGCCACGCCGCCATGGCGATGTAGCGCTTGCGCATCTGGCTCTCGATGACGAGGTGCGTGACACGGGGCCACCAGGGCTGCAGCTCCACCTCGTCCGTGGCCCACGCCGCCAGCGCGGCAAACATGGCCGTGTAGGACTGATCGTGGCAGCCCAGCCGGATGCACTTCCACGTGAGCACGCTCCCGTTCCTGCTGTCGAGCACACACCAGGCAAAGTTGACCGATCCGGGGTCCACGGCAATCACCACGTCCATCCTCCTGACTTGCTGCTTGACTGAAAAATGATTGAATATTTTTCCTTGTGGATTCTTTTACACGTCAATCTCGTCGCTGCCGCTGCTGCTGCTGTCCTCCTCCCCTCCAGGCACGATGCCGCCGGGCATGTTGCAGAGGAAGCGCGAGTACGAGTCGGCGCTAAAGTCCCGGAGCCTCTTGCGCGACTGCCCAAAGATGCGCCACAGGTTGTTGTCGTAGGTGCTCTGCTCGTGGTGGAGGGAGCGGGCCTCAAAGGGGCTCTCGCGCCACCCCATGGCACGCACAAAGTTGGCACGGGCAATGTGCAGCGGCGGCAGCTTCACGTAGCGCCGCGGCTGCTCGAGCTCCACCATGGGCACGTGGTAGTCACCGTTCCGGACGTTGGCCAGCTGGCGCCGCTGCGACTCGGTCGCGACGAGCTGCACGCCGGTGGCCTCGATCTGCTCGACAAAGCCCTCGCCGCCGAGCACGGAGCGCATGCGCTGGATGATGCTGCTGTCGGTCTGGAGGGCGGCGTCCTTGCGGTGGTAGGTGCGGAAGAAGCGCGCGTAGAGGCGCATGAGGTCCTCGATGGCAATGTAGGTCAGCCACGCGGCGCCAGTGTCTATGGCCTGCTGGAGGAGGCCCCGGCAGCGCTGCACCTCGATCAAGGTGGCGGTCTCCGGGTCGCCGGGCCTCAGGTTGGTGCGGACCCTGAGGTAGGCGTCGGCTTTCATGAGGTGGTCTTGGAGCGGCTCCTTCCACCGGCGGCGCAGCTGGACGATGGCCGGGTCTAAGCGGTCGGTGACGGTGGCCGGGTCGGCGGTGCGCCCCACCGAGAGCAGGTCGTAGATGAAGCGGTCGACGGTGTCCAGGCAGTCCATCTGCTGGTGCATGAGGAGGCGCGTCTTGATGACCTTGCGCCCGCCGTTGAACATGCGGTCGCCCTCCTCGAGGTCGACGGTGTAGAGGTAGTCGGCGAGGGCGCGCAGGCCCAGGCTGTCGTCCGCGTACATGGCGCGGTGGAGGCGGGTGAAGTAGGCCGGCGGCGGCACGCGCTGCGCGGTGGCGATGAGCTGCCAGCGGCGGGCGCCCTTGTCGGCCTGCACCACGCTGTGGAGGTTGGAGTCGGCCATGACGTGGAAGTAGCGCTTGCGCATCTCGCACGGGCGGAACTTGCGGTTGAGGCGGAAGTCGTGCGAGGTGATGAGGCTCTTGAAGCTGGCCTCAGACTGCGGGTCGTTGGGGTTGTAGGCCTCGTTGAGGTAGAGCAGGATGACGCCGTCGAGCCGCTCGGTGAAGTTGCCCAGCACGTCGTTGAGGGTCGACGTCACCAGGAACTGCCACCGCCCGACGATCTCGCCCAGCGCCTCGATCCACATGGACTTGCCCACGCCCTCGGGTCCGTTGAAGATGGGGATGGAGATGAAGACCTCCCACGGCCGCTGGAGCAGCATGGCCGCCTGGTAGACGACGTAGTTGAAGCACTCGACGTCGCCGCCACACAGGACGTCGCGCACGTGCTCCAGCATGAGGTTGGCGCGCCCGCGGGCGCTTTCCTCGTCCTCGTCGATGGCCTCGTCGTAGAGGTTGCGCACGTCGTTGTGGCTGTAGCGGAAGCCCTGCCACAGGTTGACGGTGCTGTTGTGCGGCGGGTATTCGGGGTGGTCCTCGGGGTGCGGGTCGAACGTGGTGGTGAGCACGGTGCGCCGCGCGCAGTGGTTGAACCACAGCTCAAAGGCGTTGATGGTGGCGTAGCGCGGCACGCTGGGCAGCACCACAGCCTGGCCGGGGTCGTCGGGGTCGACAGCGGGCGGGCGGCCGGTTCTCGGCGGCGGGAATGCTCGCGGGCCGGCGGCGCTGCCAAAGAGCTCGCGCACCGTGTGGACGTACTCCTTGTTGTAGTCGCCGTCGGTGAGCCGAAAGCTCAGGTTGAAGTTCTTCATCACGCTCCGAAAGTCGTTGAGCTTGCGCGTGAGGAGCGTGGCGCGCTTGGTGCCCGGCTGGCGCGGATTGAGCTCCTTGGAGCCCACGGTGCACGGGCTGTCGTCGATGAGCACCCAGAAGTTGTTGATGTAGTGCACCAGGTGGTTGCGCTTCTCGCGCAGCGGAGTGTCTTCGTCGGGCTGGCCGGCGTATTCCATCATCCACTGGTGGTCCATGGGGACATACTCGCCCAGGCGGAAGCGCGGCATCACCGGGGCACCACCATGGCCGGGCGGGTAGTAGGTGGCGGGGTTCTTCCACGCGTCATGGAGATCGGTGAGGCGCGCATCGTTGTCGAGTTCCACGTGGTCCTCGTAGGGCAGGTCGCGCAGGCCGATCATGCGACCCTCCACTACATTGGCGGCGAACGCGCTCGCCTCAGTGTGGTAGATCCCGTCGGTGCCGTCGCCCATGCCCGGCGGTGCGGTGCGGAGGCCGAGCGCATCAAACAGCGGGTTGACGGCGGCGTAGTGATGCTCGCGCTCTATGGCGTCAAGCAGCTCCGGTGGGAAGGTGTAAACGTCGTTGATGTTGACGCCGCTAGTATCATCGATCTGCATATGGTGATGCGGGTAGCTAGGTAGGTGCTGGTAGCAAGGGAGAGGGAGGGAGAGAGAGAGGTTTGGTAGGGTCCAAGCAGACAGCGACAACTACTGATCCTCCGGAAAGCCTTGCGTGGTTTTAAGGCCGTTGCTGCGACACGTGCTTTGACACGCCACGGAGACCGGAACAGGCTTTTTTTTTGGTGGTCGTGCACTTTTGGAAATTTTTAATTTTTTTCGGTGTTTGTTTAGGGGCTCATGGCGTCGACAGAGCGGAGCAGCTGCTCCACCATTTCAGAGTCAAGCGTGCTTGACGCTGACTGCAGCAACTGCTCGGTCGTGGGCACACTGGGATCGGCAGCGGCAGCAGCGGCGGCGGCGGCAGCGGCGGCAGCAAGGCGCGGCCTCTTGGCCTTGGGCGACGGGGTCTTCTTAGTTGCCGCGGCAGCGTTGCTGTCGGTGAGCACCTGCTTGGGCGTGCGGCCTCGCTTCTTGGCGACGAGGTTGCCGACCACCTCTGCCGTGGTGGTGGCAGCAGCAGCAGCCGGTGCGGGCACGGGCACGTCAGCGGCAGCAGGCACAGCAGCGGCAGCGGCGGGCACAGAATCGGCCGGCTTGTTGATGAAGCGGCAGAGCTTGTAGGTCTTGTCGCTCTCGGGGTCCTTCCACAGGGCGAGGATGCGACGGCGGCCCTTGCCATTCTCAATGATGTGCGCCTCGATGCAGTCAGAGATCTTGACGTAGCGCTCCTTGCCCACACAGTAGATCTCGACGTTGGCGTCAATTGCTGGGCTGGTGGTGGTCTCGGCGATGATGGTCGACATAGCTGGTGGTGGTGGTGGTGGTGGTTACTGTAAGCTGTTGCTGTTGTGTTGCTGTTGTGGTGGGTGTAAGGGGTAAGAAAGAAAAAAAGAGTACACACCAGCGCAATTTATGCCCACCGCCACCAGAAAACTCCAAACCGTCACCTTCAATTCTGAAACGACACTCTGAACCCCCATAGTTTTACCTATAAATGGTAATTACCATATATAGATATAA
>CDFB01034806.1:0-33315 GCA_000826425.1 Acanthamoeba lugdunensis | reverse complement strand
AAAACCACATCAGGCGTTCGCTGAGCGTTTGGGAACCGACGTGGAGACGACACAGAAGAACTGGCTCACCGAAACGGCCAAGACCCGCAAAGAGGTACGACGCCCACATGCATGTTACTGTGTGTGTGGTGTGTGTGGTGTGTGTGTGTGTGTGTGCGGTGTGTGGTGTGTGTCGTGCGTGCGTGCGTGTGTGTGTGTGTGTCGTGCGTGCGTGCGTGTGTGCCATACAGTGAGTGCCGTTTTCGTTGTTGTGGGCCGACGCTGACATAACATTATTGTGGTCGACAGCTCAAGGCCAACGGAAAGAAGCTGCTGAGCCAGCTGCAGGCGGCGCAGTCGACGGTGGAGAAAGCCAAGGCCAAGTACGAGGGCTCCCGCAAGAAGCAGGACGCCGTGCAGGCCGAGGCCAACGCCGACCCCAACCCCAAGGTTCCCCATCCATTCACTCTCTCACCGCACACGCGCGACCAACAACACGACACGCAGCACGACACGACACGACACGACACGACACGACACAACTCGCCTCTAAAACGTTTGTTGCCGACCAAACCAAACCACGCAGAACCAGAAGAAGCTGCAGGCCGAGGTGAAGAACGCGGAGAAGGCCGACGACGAGTACAAGAAGTCGGTCGAGAAGCTCAAGAACATGGAGTCCCGCTTCTACGACTCGGAAATGCCTCAGATTCTAGCGGTATATTTATTATTTATTATTGCTCTTTGATTTTACCATATTTATATTATTACTCTTTTCTTATAATATTAATTGTTCTTATTTTCAAAATTCTTGCAGGAGCTGCAATCGATGGAGGAGGCGCGGGTGGCGATGATGAAGACCAGCTTCAGCTCGTTCGTGACGGCGCAGGCCACGGTGCACCCGGCCATCAAGAGCTCCTGCGAGGCCATGAGCTCGGTACCTCATAATACGCCCGACGACGCCCTTCATCACTCGCACTGACGCCATTTGTCACGCGTGTGGTCGTGCGTGTGCGGTGGTGTGTGTGCGGTGGTGCGTGTGCGTGTGCGATCGTAGGCGGCTGCCAACATCAACGTCGACAGCGATGTCCGTGGATTTATCTCGAACAACAAGACCGGTGCGCCCTCTTCCACGCGTCGTACACACACGCACACACACACACGACATGCGCACGCACCGCACACACGACACACGACACACGCACCACACACTCCGTATTTAATAAAAACCGCAGGCAAGACGCCACCCCCGCGCACCGAGTACGAGGCCTACGATTCGGCCCTGGGCGCCTGCAAGCCCGCCCCCGGGTCCTCCCAGTGTACGCTGCCCCCCACTTATCTCGGTTCAAAGTTTTCGCGAAGTTTGTCCGCTCACGCGCGTGTCGTGCTGTGTGCGTGTGCGTCGCGTTGCTCCAGCATTCTCGTCGTTCCCCACTTCCTCTCCCGCCAGCTCCGGCTCGTTCGCCGCGCCCATGAGTACGTCGCACTGGCTCATCTCCCCCACTGAGACTGACCTGCGCTAACGGCCGCTTGTGTGTCGTGTGTGTCGTGTGTGTCGTGTGTGTCGTGTGTGTCGTGTGTGTCGTGTGTCGTGTGTGTCGTGTGTGTCGTGTGTGTCGTGTGTGTCGTGTGTGTCGTGTGTCGTGCGTTCATCATCATCATCGAGTGCAGCCAGATCAGCGCCGCCATCCTCATCGACGCCGACCTACTCCGCCCCCGCCAACCACAGCTCTCCCCTGGTACGCCCCCCCCCCCGGAACTCCCCTCGTGTGCGCTCGCTCAGTCTTGATTGTGTCTCGTGGTGTGTGTCGTGTCGCGTGTGGCATGTTTTTTGTGATTGTGTGTGTCGTGTCGTGTGGCGCTAGGCCGCGTCGGCGCCGATGAGCGGCGGCGACGAGGCCACGATCATGGTGAAGGCCCAGTACGCCTACACCACCTCCGAACCCAACGAGCTCTCCTTCACCGAAGGCGCCCTCATCAAGGTTCGCCCTCCCCCGCTTGATCTTTTCTTTTTCTTTTCTTTCTCATCTCTTTTTCCTTTTTCTTTTCCACCACCAGGTGACGTACCAGGACGACAGCGGCTGGTGGGAGGGCGAGCTCAACGGTCGCGTCGGCGTCTTCCCCTCCAATCACGTACGGCCAGCGTCAGCGACCACCTTAAGGCAGAATCCAGCCAACCTTGATCTTACGCGCGCGTGCCGTGCAGGTAACGGTCATCTCGGGCGGAGGCGGCTCGCTGTCGACGCCGCCGCCCATGTCGCCGGGCGCGTCGGACAGCTACGACTCCACCGGCGGTGGCGCCGGCGGCGAACAAAAGTTTGACCAGTGCAAGGTGCGTTGTGTGGTGGTGATTCAGCGAGTAGTGCGGCTGTTGTGGTTGTTGTCGTGTCTCACGGGCGGCCCCGATGTCTGACATACCACACGACACAGGCGCTGTACGCGTACAAGGCCGAGGACGCGGAGGAGCTGACCATCTCCGAGGGCGACATCCTCACCATCGAAGACGAGGACGACGAGGGCTGGTACTACGGCAGGAACGCGCAGGGCGCCTACGGCAAGTTCCCGTCGAACTACGTCGAACTGCTCCAGTATTGATTCCACCCGCTGCCGGCGCGCGTGTGTGCGCTCCAGCCACAATCTACGGCTTCGCCACGCACACGCGCGCTCTCTTTTTCTCTGCAGAACGTTCAGCAACAACACATTTGTATCACCACCTCTCCAACCAACAGCTTTGAAAGCTCGATTGTCACACAACACATTACAGCTGGGCGAGGTCGACGGTCCCAGGGGCGACGGCCGAGCGGGGCTGCTGGGGCGCCAGTGGTGGGAGCCCGTGGTCGTCGGTTGTGGAGGCGGCGGCGCCGCCTTGGTGTCGGTGGACGTTGAAGGCGACGTTGCCCGCGTGGAGAATGACGCCGTGCTCGGCCTCGAAGGCCTGCTCGAGCCCGGTCACCTCGTCGATGGTGGCCGCGGCGTCGAGGGCGTCGAGGTACCCCGCGAACGAATCGATCCGGCGCTGCTCGGCGGCCAGGGCCACCAGCGACGCGTCGTCGCCGACGAGGCCCTCCAGCTTCTCCACGATCCGCTGCAGGCTCGCCTTCCTCTCCGCAAAATTGAGAATCGTGTCGCCTACCGAGAAAAAGCGTGAGACACGACACGACACGACACGCACCACCGCACGCGACCCACGACCCACGACACGACGGCATAGCGGGGGAGGGGGAGGGGACTGACCGATGGCCTCGAGGAGTGGTGGCTCGTTGGAGAAGAGGAGGCCGAGGTCGGCCTTCCGTCGCTTGTATCGCAGCTCCGCCCTGACCTTGGCCTTGTCCACCGGCTCCAGCTCCTCCTGTGCGCCCCCCCCCCCCTTCAGCACTTGCTCCACCACTGCAGCAACCGCACGACACGCGCGACACGCGCGACACACACACGACACACGCGACACGACACGCGCGACACAGAGTGAAGAGAGGGTACCTCGACGTCTTCTTCCTCGGGAGCGTCTGGGAGGCCCGTGTCGTCGGCCTCCTCCTCGCTCTCCACCGCCTGCTGCTGGCCCGTGGGCTGCGAGTCAGCCTCATCACACTTCATGCGTGTCGTGTCGTGTCGTGTCGTGTCGTGTCGTGTCGTGTCGTGTCGTGTCGTGTCGTGTCGTGTGTCGCGTGAGGAAGGCAAAAAGTCGTACGTGGGGGCGGCGGAGCATGGCGCGGGCGTTGTGTGGTTCGGCGAGCAGGCGCTCGAGGATGTCGGGGCAGCACAGCCGCAGGTGGAGCAGGAACAGCGACCCGGCCGCCGCCACGGGCACCCCGCACCCGGGACACGTCTCCATCCACACCATCCGCTCCCTCACACTCTCTGTCGGCCCTCTGCCCTCTTTGGTTAGTTAACCCGTCACGACACGACACGCGCGGCGCGGTGGAGCGTACTTTTGGGTGGGATCGGCGGGTTGGGCTTGGGCGCCGGCGGCGGAGGCGGCACGCGCGGCCTGGGCCGTCGAGAGACCCGACGCCGAGACCTGGCCGCCGCTCACGATCGCTGGTGTCGTGTCGTGTCGTTGGTCGTGTCGTGTCGTGTCGTGTCGTGTCGTGTCGTGTCGTGTCGTGTCGTGTCGTGTCGTGTCGTGCGTGTGTGTGTCGTGTGCGTGTGCGGTGTTGGATTGCTGACGTCAGCACATGTTTTGAGGTTTCAGGTGGTGGTGGGGCAGTGGTGCCTTGTGCGATGGACTCGCGGTGGGCGCGGCGCTGGCCCAGGGGCAGGTAGGCGCCCACCTCGGCCGTGCCCTTCACGAACGGGTGCTCGCGGTACAGGTGCGACTCGTTGCCCCGCCGCTGCACGTCGTTCATGTGAATGTAGCACAGATACCCTAAGAGCAACACGACACACACGACACGCGCGCGCGTGCCACGGTGAGTGCGTGTGTCGTGTCGTGTGTCGTGTCGTGGGAGAGGGAACCGTTGCGGGTGCAGCAGGACCGGCAGCGGAGGAAGTCGCACTCGCGGTTGGCCTTCTTGCGGCACCCGGGTCCGCTGCACATGGCCACGTCGCCCTCCTGCACCGCTGCGGCCGCCGCGGCCGCGGCCATCGGAATCTGCAGACCGGCCGGCAGGTGCGGCTGCGCAGCCGTGCAACGCGGTGTGAGTGCCACGAAAGACACACCGCACGCACACGCACACACACACGCACACACACACCGCACACACAGGGGGAAAGGTGGTTGGGCCGTACGCGAGGAAAGTCGACGGGGCGGCTGAGCTTGCGTGGCGTTTCGATGATCTCGCGCAGGGCGTCGTTCTGGAGCTGCATGATGAGTTCGGGCTTGTTCTCCTTCACGGCCTGCAGCACCAGCCGCATCTGCCGCTTCATCTCCGGCTTTGTCACCTTCGGCTGGATGCCTGCTCCCGCCAATCAGCCCAACAATATTAATAGAATATTTTTTTTAAATAAACAAATCAATTAAATAAAAGTAATTAATCGAATCGTTTACTTCTCATTAATTAGAAATCAGAATTCTCGTGTGAGATTAGATTAATTGAACAATTAATTGTGGGGGTGGGGGGGTGATGCTGCTTTTACCTTTGCTTTCGAGGTACGCCGAGAGCTCCTCCTTTGTGTAATTCTTGAGTTCATCCGGTATCAGCGTTTCGATGGGCGGCAGCAGAGACAAGTCGACCACCTCATGCCTTCGCCTCTTCATCTTCTCTACTTCTGTTTTTTTACTTATTTTTTTCCTTTTACTTTTTCGTAACGGCTACTTTTCCTTTTTCTTTGTTTATTTATTATTTCTTTTTAAAAAGAAATAATTATTCATCACATTAGCTCAAGATGAGGAGCGCAGGGGTGGGGAATCCGAACGCGGCTGCGCGGCTAGAGGGTCGCGAGAGCGGCTTCGATGGCATTGGAGGCGCGCCAGGCGTTGGCGCTGCGGGCAGGCCCTGGGGGGTGGGGGCGGGGGCTGGCCGGCCCTTGAGCACAAGCGCCACTGGCGGCCCGCCCTCCCTTCCCTGGGACGTGCTCCTGGGCATACAGCCCGTCACTGGTGCCTCTCATCTCTCTCTTCATCTCTCTACACAGAATTTTGATATATCTCAGCTGCGATTTATCATTCTACAAATATTGATGCATGCATGATCTCGGCTCACGATCCGCTCACGTGTGCCGCTGTGGTCGTCGGGTCCTTTGCGTGCGGTGCAGGCGTGTTCAATACGGTCACGATACGGCATCAGGCTGCATCTTTTCGTCAACCGAACGACACGCTGCACGGCCTGTGGGAGTACCTGTGGGGTATGTGCCTCCCACAGCACACACGCACACGCGCACACACGCACACGCACACACGCACACACCACGGCACACGTTTGCCTGACAGCCGTTCGCTACAGCTACAGCCCCGCCGCCGCCGGAGAGCAGTGAGAAGAAGTCTTTCGTGGCGGTCTGGCTCCGGCCGTACAAGCCCTCCGTCTTCATGACCATCTACCAGTTCCTCGAGGTTCACCTCATCCCCCAACACACGCACAACCGCACACGCACAACCGCACACGCACACTCGAGAAGTAGAAGCATTAACCCTGCTGTGTCGTGTGTGGTATCGTGTAGGGCATGTTGCTGCTCTGGTTGACGGATCGGGCGCACAAGCTGGTGAAGGGCGGCCTCTCGCTGGTGCCCCGCCTCTCCGCGTCTCCCGCTCCGTCGCCGTCGTCGCCTCCGCCTTCGCCTCCCACTTCTCCGCTCCTCCCGCCCACTGCCCTGGTCGTCGCCTCCGCCTCTTCTCCCGCCACCGCCGCCTACGACTGGGTCCTCTACGGCGCCGTCCGCTCCGTTCTCTATCCCTTGTACGCGCCCACGTTTTTTTTTGATTTGTTCTTTTATTAATTATTCGAAATTGCAATTTCGTTTCGTTTCGGTTTTTGGTTTTGGTTTTTGTAATTAATTTATTGTAATAATTATTATAATAATTATTTCCTGACTTTGGCTCACCCTTCTCCGCTCGCAGTGTTGCGGCAGTGTCGCACCCCTTCTCGATCGTTCGCACCGTTTTCCTGGTCAAGGGCGAGGTACGCGGCTCCACTCGCAACCCCCCGTCTGTCCCCCACACCTACACTAAGCCGCACACGCACCGCACACGCACGCACCACCGCACACGCACACACACATACACCAGTTGTTGGCCAACGGATTTCTGGAATCGTTTTACGCGGTGCTGCCTTGGCGGGCAGGTTCCGTCTACGGGCGGAGCTACTGGGCCCATGTGGTCTCCGGACTGGCCGACTTTTGGCTGAGCGAGCTCGTCTACCGAGCCAGCCTGCCCCAGTTCCAGCGCCATTTCCCCAATCTCTTCCCACCGCCGCAACCTCTCGGTATAGACCCTCGCCGCACACAACACGCCGCACACAACACACAACACGCCGCACACAATACACAACGCGCCGCACGCGCTCGATTCCTCAATGGGGCGTGTTGCGACGTTTTTTGTAGTGCGACTGGTGCAGGTGGATGAGATGCTGGAGGGCCGGCAAGCGCGCAAGGCCACCAAGATTCGACGGAACCTCGCCATCGCCTCCCTCCGATTCTTTTCCGGGTATGCAGGCACGACACGACACGACCAACGACACACAACACGACGCAACACGACACGACACGACCAACGACACACGACAGCTCACATGACCGCGCGCGGCGTCAAACCGCCAGGTTCCTGGGGCGTACGCTGGCGTTTCCTCTGTCGACGCTGCGGTACAGGCTGGAAGCGCAGGGCTGCAGCTCGCTGTGCGAGGTGAGCCACGACGGCCTCGTCTCATGCTTGAGATCAGTCCTGGACGACGAGGGCTTTTCGGGTACGTGACGCTGGGTGCCACACGACACACGACACCACACGCACACACGCGACACACGCACACACGACACACACGCACACACACACACGCACGCACACAAATTTGCGTCTTTGCTGACATCGCCGTGCACGCACGCAGGGCTGTATCGAGGGTTTCGGGCGCACTGCGTCTCGCTGGTGGTGCAGTCAATGTGGATGGCCGGCGTGTTCGGCCTGAGCCATCTGTCGCGCAAGCTGGACAGCCTGCTGGGCCTCGACGAAGACGACGAAGACTTCCTCGACGACTGACCGACCCCCTCTGATTCACCACCCGGCCTCGCCTCACCCAAAAAAGAAAAAGAAAAAGAAGACGTGCGTGCGGCGGAATCTTCACACGCTCGTTCGCACCAATGGCGGCGGATATGAGAAACCGCACACGCGTGCGCACCGTCGGAGTTTAATTTTTGAGTATTAAATGCAACGTTGCTGCTCTCCCTCTTCTTCTTCACTATCGCCACCGCCACCGTCGCCACCAAACACGATGAAGGTAGCCTCGACCGTCTTGCTCGCCGCGCTGGGGCTCGTGCTGCTCCTGTGCCTGCCCGCCGTCCTGGCCGACCGCTGCGGCGTACGTTGCCCCCCGAAAAACCAACACGACCGCACGCGCACACTCACGGCACACACGGCACGACACGGCACGACACGACACAACACAGGGAAACTGTCCGTCGAACAATTGCAACAGCTGCCCGTGCGGGAACAGCCCGGCCTACGCGGACATTGCGTCTGCCTGCCGTCGCTTCAATGGGTGGAGCCAGTCGTGCTGCGAGTGCATCATCCGCCACGAGAGCGGCGGCAACCTGCACGCCGTCAACCACAACCGCGGAGGCAGCAACGACGTCGGCCTCTGGCAGATCAACGACATGAACTGGAGCTCGTGGTGCGCACCACCTTCACCTTAACTATTATATGTTTTTCCTTAGTTGTGATATCGACCTTAAATGGCAAGTCGCTGAAGAGGTATTATTTTTAACCCTTTGTGTCTCCCTCCCCCCGTGTTCCAGCAATGGCGGACGTGCCCCTTGCGACCTGGAGAGCAACCTGAAGTGCGCCATCAAGGTGTGGGGCTGGGGCCACAACTCCTTCCGCCTGTGGTCCACCTGCAAGGCTTGCGGCTGCTGCTAGACCTGGTCGACGACGTAAGTTAACTTCAACGAAATGTGATAACAAAGATTTGAGAAAGCAAGGGGGGTATAGCAGATTAGGCAAAAGCCCCTTACTTGGGTAAGGAAAAGGAAAGTTCGGAAACAGCAACAAGGTCGGAAAGGTAACGAAAACGGTTCGTTCAGTTATCCCGAGCCGAGGGCGAAACCAATCCTGTACTCCTTCGCGCGAACATCTGGAGAGAGTCGAAGACGAAGATGAAGATGAAGATGAATCCAATGCGAGCCACACCCCAGGCGAGCGTCTTCATCTCTCTGTGCGCCGTGTTCGCAGCAGTGCTGGCCGCAATGCTGATCCCCGCCGTGGAGGGGTGGAACGCCATGTACCCCGATCCCTGCTTGTCCACCGCCCCGACCCTCTTCGACTTCCAGCCCTACAACGATGACTACGGCTACCTGGGTCCCGACTGGTCTGCCTGCGTCGGAAACGCCTACACGGGGCTCACCAAAGTCTACAGCTTCGGGTACTACCTGCGTCTGGGCATCGCCTACGGCATTTACCCGATCTACGCCCACATCATCGACCCGACTGCGTCCCCGCGGGTCATTGCGGAGGTGCTCGTCGGCGACTACACGGTGCTGGGCACCTCGCAGACCAACAACGTGCTCCAGATGCCCGTCTTCCCGAATCCACCCACGCTGGACCCGGCCAAGACCTACTACCTGGTCTTCTGCGCCAACGGCTCTCACCCGGTGTCGGGGAACGGCGCCAGTTGGTACGTGCCCTCGACCAACGGACTGTCCAACGGAGTGGCCTGCCAGTCGGGACCCACGTGCGCCACGTCGGGCACGTTCAACCAGGTCAACTGGGCCTTCACCATGCTGATCAACTACACCTGCATACCGCCCAGCCCTTCGCCGACGCCCTCGCGCACTCCGTCGCCGACCGTCACGCCCTCCATCACGCCCACCACCACGCCCACCAACTCGCCGACGCCGTCGATCTCGACGAGCCCGACCTCTACGCCCACAAACTCCCCCAGTCAGTCTCCGACCCCCTCTGTCACGCCCACGCAGACCCCGTCGCCCACCAACTCCCCGACAAACTCGCCGACCAACTCGCCGACGAGTTCCCCCACCTCCACATCGACCCCGACCAACTCGCCGACCCAGTCGCCGACAACCACGCCGACAACCACGCCGACCACTACGCCCACCCCCAGTCCGACCAACTCTCCCACCCCGTCGCCCAGTCGAACGCCCACCACCACGCCGACTACCACGCCCACCCCTAGCCCGACCAACTCGCCCACCCGGACGCCCTCCACGACGCCCACAACCACACCCACCAGCTCGCCCACCCCCTCCCAGACGCCCACCAGCACGCCATCCAACTCCCAGTCGCCCACCCAGTCGCCCACCAGTTCACGCACTCCGTCGCCCACTGGCACCGCAAGCCCCACCCCTTCGCGCACGCCCAGCGCGTCTCCCCTCTACCTCGAGTCAGAGCCCTCCGAAGAGGTGACGGTTCCCGTGCTACAGTTCACGCTCGGTAGTTCCGAGGTGGTCATAACGCCTAAAGGTAAGCTTTGTGCGGGGTGGTTGCCATGCAACTACCTGTAGCTTAAGTTTCGTGTTCCACTGTTACAGACGACCAGGGCAACGTCAAGAGCGACACGACAGTGAGCGTGAGCCTGGCACAGATGCTCGAGCTCACCGGCGACAATGTGGTCGTCGTGATGGGCTCCGTCAGCGATGGGACGTGGTCGCAGGTCTTCGACAACGACCTGGGCGCCTCCGCGTCGTACCTCTACTCCGCCGGGATCCACACCACCACCGCGCTGGCCGTCAACATTCCCAACGAGGCCCGCATCGAGGTCCAGTACTACCTGTTCGACTCGGCGAAGCAGCTTTCGGTGGGCGGCGTGGCCTTCAACGCGCTGCCGTCGTTCGCCAAGTTCACCATCCGCATCTTCGATTGGCCGTGGCGCACTTCGCCCGAAGACCACACGATCGAGTTCCACATGAAAATCGACCCGCCCTTCACGAGCTTCGTGGAGCAGACCAACTCGCCCAACATGACCACCTTCGTGCTCGGCGGCCAGTACCCCGCCGTTGCGGGCCAGCCCAACACGACGTCGGCGCTGCGGCTGCTCAACACCGTCGAGCTCGACGGCGAGCAGGTGGAGTCTGGCGTGAGCTTCGTCATGAACGCCGATTCCTCGGAGCTGATGCTCTACTTCAACTACTTTGAGTCGACGCTCGTCTACGATCCCGGTACTACTAGCATTCGGAGTTACATTCACACTCAACATGGTCACTGACACATATTTGCCCCTACTCCTACAGATGTGGGCGTGATGGTGCCCAGCACGGGCAGGAGCTCCGGTGGCGAGGACATCGTGCTCATCGTCTGCTTGACCGTAATTTTGCCCATCTTCGCCTTGTTCGCTGTCATCTCGCTGGTGCTCGTGGCCGTGGCCCTCGTCATGCAGCGCGGCCGTGAAAAAGCCACGCGCAAAGCCACCGTGCCCATGCACGACCTTTAACGACCACTCCCGAGCTACTACCCTACCCGGCTGACTACTACTCTCCATTCTCATAACCTCTACTCGATATCTACACAAGAACCATTTTTTTATTTTACCAGCAAGGTGGTCTCTCTATCACAGCCCATCATCGCCGCCGAAGTTGACCCGACCTGTTCGCAGGCCCTTGTTGATCTGGTAGTCCTTGTAGGCGTTCACGGCCTTGAACACGATGTAGGCTCCGACCACGCCCACGATCAGCAGCACAGCCCCGCCTGTTCCAGCATCGTCAGACGTGCCACAGGACAAAAGAAAGAAAGAGGGGGGAGGGTCAATGATGACGTGCGCGTACCGCCGAGGGCTCCGCCGATGGCGGCGTAGGCTGTAGTGGAGCTGTCGTCCGACGAGCTGCCCTGCACTTGGCTCTCGGAGCAGTCCGGTCCGCCCCAGAAGGGCTGGCACACGCACTGCGGCGGGTCCGTGTCGCCGCTGCACGTTCCGTACCGCGAGCAACCAGACAGGCACACCGCTGGAATGTCGGTGTGGGTCGTGAGCAAGTTGTGGTATGGGCAGCGTGTGCGGTGCGTAAAATGTGTGTGGTGCGTATGCGATGGTGCTGCGTACGTGTGCCGCAGTCGGGGCCGGTCCAGTGCTTGTCGCAGCGACACTGGGCGGGCTCGACGCTCGAGTCGCAGGTGCCCCGCCCGTTGCAGTTCTCCACGACGCCCGGACACCGCACCACGGAGCAGTCAGATCCCCGCCACTTGTCCCCGCACTGGCACGTGCCGTTGACGCAGGTGCCGTGCTCACTGTCCGTGCAGTCGTAAGGCGAGCCCGGACACGACGGCTCGACTGTGCGCGCGTGCGCGAGTGTGTGTGCGTGTGCGGTTAGGTGCGTGTCGCCTGAGTTGATGGAGAGCGGGTGGACGTACAGATGGAGCAGGAGTTGCCGTAGAAGAAGGCGTCGCACAGGCACGTCGGGTTGGCCATCTCGGTCGAGCACAAGCCGTGGCCCGAGCACTCGGCTTGCCCCGCCTCAGCCGCACACGCCGCTACGCAACAGACCAACGTGAGCGCCACGCGGGCCGTGTGCGTGGTGTGTCGCGTCGCGGTTGGGGTCGAGATTAGGGGGGGAATGAGGTACGAGTGACGCAGTCGTTGGCGGGGCCAGGCAGCCAACCGGTTCGGCACTGGCAAGCCGGCTGGTCGCTGCCTTCGGCGACCGAGCACGACCCATGGCCGGAGCACTCGGGGAACACGCTCCAATCATTCGCCGCCAGACAGTACGCTGCGCCGCCCATTGGTGGTGAGTCCAGATCCACAGAGGTGGTGGTGGGTAGATGGCACGTACGCGTGTTGCAGTCGGCCCCGCGCCAGTCGCCATCGCAGGCCGTGCACGATTTGGTCGCGCCGCCCACGCAGCTGAAGGTGCGCAATTCATGGAATGTTACATGATTGCGAGTGTGGGAGATCAAGAACAGCGAGCGCGTTGGTTGGCTACCTGCCGGCGGCACAATGCGACGTGGCGGCGCAGTCGGTCAGGGCGACGGAGCAGTTGACGCCGGTCCAGCCGGCCGAGCACACGCAGCGCGGCGGGTCGAGTCCCACGTCCACGCACTTGCCGTTCGCCGAACAGCCGTCGCCCAGCGAACACTCGGCTGCAACCAATTGCGTGAGTACAACTGAAGCCTCAACCAATCACGGGGCGGGACTCTCACACAAGCCGTACCCACGGAGCAATCGGCGCCGGTCCAGCCGGGGCTGCACCGGCATTGGGGCTCGACGACTCCGCTGACATTCACAGCCACGCACTCGCCACGATGGTTACAGTCCGGCGTTCTGGGTTCAGTTTGCAGAGTGCTGTCGGTTAGTCGGTTGCATAGCAACAAACCAAAGCGATGTGGAGTGTACCCGGGACAGTCGGGACGGGAGCAATCGAGACCACGCCAGCCTTGGTCGCACGTGCATTGGCCCGATGTGCTGTTGCACTCGCCATGGGCTGTGCACTGCACTCCACCTCGTCCGGGACATTTGAAGTATGCTGCATCATGGCCACACGCGCATCGTTAAAATTCCAACCCAACAGATCAGGCGAAGAGTGTGCCTCGACGTACGGGTGGAACAGTCGAGGTCGGGTCCGAGTGTCCAGCCCGTGAGGCACTGGCAGTGCGGCACGCCCGTGTCGGCCGCCGTGCACACCCCGTTGGCCGGACTCGTGCAGTTGTTGCTGCAGATCGGCACTGCACAGGGAGAGGTGTGATTGAGATCGACGGCCGAGTGGTGGGCGGTTGTGGTTGTGGTGGTTGGTACCTGAGCAGTCGTTGGGCTGGCCGGCTGGTCCGGTCCAATTGGCGTCGCACCGACAGAAGGGCACGGCCACCGACGTGCTCACGCACTGGCCATTGCCCGAGCACCCCGGCGTTCCCGGGCAATCGGCTGTGTGATTGGGTGGTCAGCCACACCCCACTAGACTAGTGCGCGGCGGCTTCGTGTTCGTACGTATCTCGCAAGCGTAGCCGGTCCAGCCCGCGGGACAGGGGCAGCGGGGGGAGCCCGTCGAACCGTCGCATGTTGCGCGCCCGCTGCAGGAGGGAGTGCCGGGGCAGTAGACTGGGAACAGTACCAGTCAAGTGGGCGTGAGCGAGCACAATGGGATTGGGGGGGGGCAGGGCGACAGGGAAACTCGTACAGTCTGAGCAAAAGGGGCCTGACAAACCGGGAGGGCAGTAACACCCAGTGTAGGACGAGTCAACGCCCAGGAGGGTCGAGAACGAGTGCGACGAGCTCACCGCACACGGCGCAGTATTCAAGGGTTCTGCACACATCCACCACAACATCATTCAATGCGCGCGCACACGCACACGCACACGCACACGCACCACCGCACACGCACACCAATCAGGTCTCAAGGTATTAAGGTATTGACCATAGGAGGAAACGACAAGGTACGAGAGGAGGAGGAGAGGGGACACGCACGGGGGTCCCAGGGGTTGTAGCAATACCACACGCACTTGGGGGCCTGAATCTCCAGCGTCGGCAATGCATGATACCTGCCGTACGACGCAGGAAAACTGCTCGCGCTGTACGCAAGACAAGACATGAGTCGCCTTGTGTGCCGTGCGTGCCGTGCGTGCCGTGTGCCGTGTGCTGTGGTGTCGCGTACTCTCCACCAGTTAAGCTGCCGAAGAAGAAGAGGGAGGGCGGCTCAGCGGGCGGCCAGCCGGAGATGAGGATGCTGACCACCATTTCGACCTCCTTGAAGATGCAGATCTGAGCAGGGACCAGGCCTCTCTTCCGCGCGGAGGGCAGGCGCAGGATCAGGTTGACCGTCTTGATCTGCGCGACGGGGTCGGTTGCGGCAGCGTAGCCTTCGGGGACTGGTGTGGGTGATGATTGATTGATTGGGTGATAGAAAGCAGTGAGTGAGTGAGTGGGCGTTTGCGGTGGTTCTTGTGTGGGCGGCGCACTGTAAAACTCGAATGTTGTCTGCAGCTCCACGGTCAGATCGCCCGCCACCAGCCACTTGGCCCACGTGTATTGCATCGTGGCGTTGGCGAAGAGGGTGAGCATGGTCACCTGTGTTGTGTTGTGTTGTGTTGGTGTGTGTTAGGTGGTGAGTGCCATGGAACGCGTGGAAAGAGACCGATGGTCAAAGTCGTACTTTGGCGAGGGACAAGACTTGGACGTTGCCGTTGAAGGTAACGCTGCCCTGCGCCCAGCCCGCGATCGTGGTTAAAGGCGACGTCACCGTGCTGTCGCATCGCACCGCACGACACGCACACCACACACCGCACACGCACGATAACATGTGTGACACCCGGAAGGCGTGAGACCAGCACGAGCAGCCATACAAGGCAAGCTGATGGGGGCGGCCACGTACCATAGGGAGCCGTTTAGGGCGGCTTCAGCGCCCACGAGAGGGCTGGTGAACCGCACCACGCCGAAGGACTCCACCACCAGCTCCTGCTCCACCGTCAGACTCACTGAATCATCATCATCATCATCGCCATCATCAAGCACATGCCATCGGCTATGTCAGCAGAGAGAAGCAGCTTTGCAACAACACAGGAGATCGATGGGGGCGTCGCGCACGATATACCTCCGTGTAGGACCAGGGCGGCGTAGCACCGGGCCTTGGTCGTGTTCTTGTCGCAGCAGTCGGCCAGGGAGTAGTTGGATCCCACGGTGAGCGACGCCACTCGCAGCTCCTGCCCCGTTTGCAGTGCCTGTTCGCGGATTTGGAGAATGATCAAGATCAGCCAATCATCTCTCCCCATGGGAGATGAAGTCGACACGAATCCAGGCTGGGGAAGAGATAAGGCAAGAAGAACGGCGGGGTGGTGGTCGACGAGAAGGGGAGAACACGCACGTCGACGAAGACGCTGTAGGTCTGGTTGGGAAAGGTGGCGATGAGGACCGAGTCGTTCGCGGTGGGCACGCGCGGAGAGCCGGTGGCCGCATCGCGCCAGCTGAGCGGGTCCCACCAATGGCCATCGGCCGGCGCCGCCCACTCGATCGTTGGGGGCAGTGACTCCGCTCCGGCCCCTGAGCACCGCCACCATCGTCACCGCAACGCATCGAAAAATGAAAAAAGAACGAACACGAAGAAACCAAGAACCAGGAACCAAGAACAACGAAACAAAGATATATCTAAAAATTTAAGGGATGAAGATGATGGGAGGCGAACCAGGCGACTGGAGAACTGATGCGAAGAACAATAACACCAGGAGGACTCGAGGAAGGCCTTCACTTCTTCTGCGCTGACCGCTGGCCGTTGTGGTCCTGAAAGTGGCCGGAGTCGTGATCGACATGTTGGTGGTTGGTGGCTTCTTGGCAAGAGAGCGATGGCGGAGTGGTTTTGTCGGACCACACAGTATTTTATTGATGATATTGCTTCTCGGTGAAGCGGATTTTCTAGGCACCCAACTCCCGCCCCCGTGCAACAGACCAAGGCACGAGGCCGGCACAGAAACGCCGAACGACCCAAAGAATGGGAAAAGGTTTTCGCGGTTATGGTTGCTGGCATGTACAACCCAACAAGGGGGGGATGAGAGTGAGAGTGGGAGAGGTGGAGCGGGCGTGGTACACGCTCTAGGAGGTGTCCATGTCGCCGTCCTTGCCGCTGCTGCCGTCCTTGTCGTCCTTCTTCTCGCCGCCCGCGGGCTCGTTGCCGCCTTCTTGTGAGCCTCCCTGCTGCTGCTGCTGGCCGCCGGTCTGCCTCTGCGATTGCTCCTGGAGGGCGCGAAGGAAGTCCTGCACGCCGCCACCGGCGGCCGAGGCCGGCAAACCGAGCGCCGGGAGCACGTCGGCCAGGGCGCCGGACTGGAGGGCTGAGTTGAAGGCCTGGAGCGCCTGGTGGAACTGCGGCGAACGCACCAGCTCCCGCAGCTCCTCGGGGTTCCGCTGGCCCTCGGGCAGATAGGGCAGGAGCTGCTCGGCCACGGCCGGATTGCTGAGCAGTGGGAGGAGCGCCTCTGACGTCATGACCGAGCTCAGGTCGACGTCCTCGGGCGCCTGGCCACCAGCGGCGCCGGCACCGCCGCCCTGTGCGGCACCCAGCTCGCGGAGGATGTTCTGCAGCTGCTGCTCGCCGATCGAGGCGTCGGTCGACCGAGCGGTCGTGGTCGGAGCGGGCGTGGAGGGTGTGGGGGCGGCCGAGCGCGCGCCGCCAGCAGCGGGCTGGGCACCCGAGGGAGGAGCCGAGGCCGCGGCAGCACCGCGAGCCGATCCCCTGCGGGCACCACCGCCGCCGCCCATACCGCCGAGGCCACCCATGCCCATCATGGCCAACAGCTGCTCCTGGCTCATTCCCGCCAGACCCGGCACGCCACCAGCGCCGGCCTCACCTCCTGCATGGGTTGTCCAACGCACACAGTCAGCATTGCTTCTAAGACGAAGAGCCAAGTGGGGTAGCGTGTTGAAGCAGCAAGTTGCCGTGCGCACCTTCAGCGGCGGGAGGACTGTTGAGGGCCTTGTTGACCTTCTCGCACAGCTCGGCGTCCTTCTCGTCGGACGGCTCCTGCATCCAGAAGAACAGTCTCCGCTCGGTGCTCTTCCACTCCAGAAGGAAGACGCGGCCAGTGGTGCACTGCTTGACCTTCTTGAACACGGCCTCGTCGGGGAAGATAATCAGGTCCTGCCGTGCGACACACAGCGTGGTGTCAGCTCGCTTTGCCTCACTTGACCAGTGCGAGCGCAGCAAACGAGTAGAGAGAGTAGAGAGAGGGGAGGGGAGGGGAGGGTTACAGTTTCTACTTGGCCAGTGGATCTGTCCTTCCACCTGAAGTGCATGAGCTGATCGTCAGGGCTCTGGGCGAGTTCGATTTTGCCCTTTCGCTTGTCAGGGATCACCATTTTGCCCCTGATCAGCATCTTGCCCGCTTTGAACTCGACGAGAGGTTTCTGTGGAGGCACGAAATGCAAGGATTGAGCCGCATGCGGGTGTAAATGCACGAGGACAGGTAGAAGTGAAGGCTCAAGAATGGAATCAATGAATGATATAAGATAACATACGTTTCTGTTGGTTGGGGCGGCAAAGATGGACTGTGCTATCGGCGTGGCCATGGTCGTAGATTTGTATCGAGTGGGAGGGGAGAGTAATTAACTGCGGGTACAGACTGAAATCGCGAGCGCAGAATGCGCGCCTGGTGTTGGATACAGATGTAAAACACTCGGCCAGCGCCAACAAACGCTGTGCTGTCTCGCACCACAACATTCCTCAGATAATTGAAACTGGACGGCACTTTCATTGCGATTTCCCAGAGTCCAGCAAAACTGAGAAGAATGCGCCAGAAAGAAAGAAAAAACTGGAGAAATCCAAAACACTTTTGTGGTGCTCTTGGTTTCTGGAAGATGACGGCAACGGTGCGGCATCTAGTGTTCATTGTGGACACCACGGCGGCCATGGGACCCCACCTCCCCGTGCTGCGCGATGCCTACATCGATCCGCTCATTCGGTGCGCCACCATTTTCTACGCCACCCAAAATATTAACGATTTAATCTAAATCATAAAAATATTCCATTTCATAAATGCAGTACGGTGGTGGAACAGAGCGCAAGCAAGAAGGAGAAGCTCGAGCTGGCCATGGTGGCCTTCAGGGACTACCCACCAGCGGGCAACTACGTGGTACGCGTGTCGGGCTTCACGCGCGACCCCAAGCAGTTCGGGTCGTGGATGGACCGCCTCGACTTTGCCGCCGGCGGACACCAGACCGTGCCCCTCGCCGAGGCCTTTGCCGCTGCATTCAACGTACGCGCGCGCGTGCCCCCACTTTGCGGCGCTTGATGCGAGACTTGTTCGGTTCTTGCATGGCGATGTGACACTGACGTGCAATTGGTTGTCTGCCACGGCAGTTGAGCTACGAGCGCATGGCGAAGGAGCGCTACTTCGTGCTGGTCTCCAACACCGCTCCCTACCAGCAGGTAGCTATGCCTTGCTGATGATGCCGATGGCGATGGCGATGATGTTGGCATGTGGTCTTGCTGACAGGTTGGAAATGTGTGTCCCTTTTCATAGGGAATACCGGCGCGACTGTACTCCATCCCCGGCCAGCCGCTGGGGAGCACTGCCGCCGAAATCGCGACCACGTTCCCCAAGGTCGCCACGCCCTCCAGCTGCACACACACACTCTCTCTCTCTCTCTCGAAGTGTTGTTCGCGTACCGGCTTCCAGCTCACATTGCGCGTCCAGGCCCAAATCGCATTGTCGGTCATTTCGCCGCGGCAGCTCAACGAGCTCGCCGAGATCTTCCAAAAGGTACCGGCAGACATCCCCTCTTCTCCTCGTGGGACGTCATCGTGGCATACGTCAGCTGACGATGGCTCCCCCGTGTTTTCCCGCGTGGATATCGTGCACGTATCGTGCTACAAACTTTGTAGGCCACGATCCCCGGATGGGCCGAAAGTCGCGGGTCGAAGCCCGACGTGCCGCACATGGTGCTGCTGCGCGGCCTCAAGATCGTGTCGACACTTGCCGCCGCCTCCGCCCCTTCCGCGTCGGCACCGCCAGCGGCCGCGACCACCGCTCCTGCCGTGACGATGGGCGGCCCTGCGGCTGTGCCGGTGGCCCCGCCCGCCATGGCCGTGCCCGCGGCCGCCGGCGCCCCCGGGGTGCTGGGCGGGACGATGTCCACAGCTCCCGCAGGCATGCCGAACATTCCTTCAGCTGCTGCCATCTCGGCGGCCACGGCGGCGGGCGGCAATGTGCCACCCGTAGGCACCATGGCTCCGCCCACCGCCGTGGCGCCGCCCATGGGTTCGCTGGGCGCCGCGCCGGTGGTCGCCAACACATCGCCCTCGCGACTTCCGGTGGGCGTGCCCGCAGGGGCAGCCATGGTCGGAGTGACTGGCGGTGGCGGAGGCGTGCCGGGCGCCATGCCCGTCATCGGCGCCGCCGGCGTTCCGGTCGGCAACTCTGCTGGAGGTGCTGATCCCTGCCCCGTGTCTCTTCTTCCTTCTTCTTCTTCTAATAAGTTGGCGGTGGTGGTGGGTGCGCAGTTCCGTCCATGGCCTCGGCAGCATCTGCGGCCGCCATGCGAGCGGCAATGACCGCCAAGGCCGCCGGGATGTCCCCTTCGTTGGGACCCACCGGCATGCAGGTTCGTCATCTCTCAACCCATAGCGTTTTGCTTTGTGTGTCGTGTGTCAGTCGTGTGCGTGTGCGTGTGCGTGTGCGTCTTGTGTGTCGTTGTCTGACTCCAGTGCGTTATATCAGCCGGCGATGAAAAAGGCCAAGACGGACGTGGGACCGCGGCCGACAGCACAGCAGATGGGCGGAATGGGCGGCATGAATTCGCCCATGGGCGCGCCCCACCCGGGTGGTCCCTTCATCCCCGGCAACGCACCACTCGGTGGCGGCGGCGGCGGAGTGCCCTCCACCGTTGGGCTCAACCCCGGCGTCAACCCCGGAGCGCCGGGCGGAGGAGGCGGCAGCATGGCCTCGCCCACAGTCGACAAACGCGGCCTGCCGCCGCAGGTAGCCATGGGCAACGCCGGCGTGGGAGTGGCCGGAGTGGTAGGCGCACCGAAGCCGCCGCCGACGGTCATCAACCTCACCAACAGCGCCGGCGGCATCCCGACCCCCGGCGGCGGCGGCCCTCCCCCGCCGCAGCAGCAAACCGGTGGCGCTTCGCCCGTCGGAATGCCCGGCGCGATGCAGACAGTATCCGTACCTCCCCCATTCTTCGCATTCCTCCGTTTTGCCGCGTTCGCTCACATGTGGCTGGCTGCGTGGGGTGGGGGGCGCACAGTCGACCAAACCGATCTGGGAGGGCACGCTGGCTTGGATCCAGGGCCAGAACGTCGCCCTCCTCTGCAGCCTGGCCGCCTACCCGCGATCCAAGATCGAACTTTCGGCCTAGTGCGCCCTCCCCACACATCGTGTGCCGTTGGTCATGTCGTGTGCTATGTGTAGTTTGTTGTGTGTGTCGTGTGTGTCGTGTGCGTCGTGTGCGTGTGTGATCGACGTGAGGGCTAAGATGTCCCATCGATACGTGTTCGGTGCGCAGCGGCACCAAGGAGTGGCCGAGCCAGCTGTCGGTGAGCGGCGTGTGTTCGTCCAAGGACGCGCTGCAGATGCACTACAAGTCGGCGCTCGTGCTCCACTTTTCGGTGCAGAAGGTCATCCCCCCGACCACGCCCGGCCAGCCGCCTCCCTACAACCACTTCCTCAACCAGCTCGTCTCCAAGTCCTGGGTGCGTCACCATCCACCGCCAGTCCTCGTCAATATTAATTTCATATATATTCATTAATATATTAATATATTGCTGTTATTTTTATGTTGAACTATGAACTTTCTAACAAAAATGCAACATATTCATATCAAAAAGGCGGCGGTGATCACGTTGCCGTCGAAGACGCTGTTCATCATTCCGCACAAGGAGACGCTGCTCGGGCTGATCCACTCCAAGCAGCACCTCAACATCCGCCCGTTCGCCGGCCAGCAGCAGCAGGGCCAGGTGCCACAGGGCCAGGGCAACCCGCAGCAGCAGCAGGGACAGGGCCAGGTGGTGCCGGGGCAGAACCCGCAGGTGGTGCAGGGACAGAACCCGCAGCAGGCTGCGCAGGCCCAGGCAGCCGCCGCTGCCCGCCGCGCCGCCGTCCAATCGGGTACGCAGCCACACACAATCGCGCCGCCCAATGCCACTGACTCTTAATTATGTCGACAGGAGTGCCGGGCCAGCCTATGGGCGGCTTCCCGGGGCAAATGGGCGGCCAGCTGCAGGTGCCCACCACGACTCACTGATCACCATCAGCACCGGGGCCGGGTCGGGTCACTCACTTGTGTGTGTCGTGTGTGTCGTGTTGTGTTGTGTCGCGTGGCGTGAAAGCAGGGTGGGATGGGCATGGGCCAGGCTGTGATGGGCGGGCAGTCGGGGCATCCGGGCATGGTGGTGGGCCCACCACCGGGCCAGGGTATGGCCGCTCCGGTATGTACTCGCCTTTCTTTCTTTCACCACGCATTCTTTATTCTGAAACACACACACACACACACACGACACACGACACAACTCACCAGGGAGGGCAGGGGGTGGGCCACGGAGGGTACTCGGGCGGTGGCGGCTTCCCTGGGCAGCAGTCGGGCCAGGGCGGCGGCGGTGGTGGAATGCATTCCTTCCAGCACATGGGCGCCGGTACGGCGTAACCTTTGTTGCCGACTGGTTGTGTGGAATGGCTGGAATGGCTGATCTTGGCGGACGTGTCATCGGGCAGGCGGGGCCGGCGGGGGCTACTCCATGGGCCAGCCCATGAACACGGGCGCCCCACAACAGCCCGGGATGAACTTTGAGGGCATGGGCGGACAGCAGGCACGTCCACATCAACAACTTCCTGTCCCCCCCCCGCTCTCACCTCTCTCCTTGCATTGATGCTGACCTGTTGTGTTGCGCGCACACGGTGCAGTACTACTCGGCGGCCACCAATCCACAGCTGCGACCGAAGTAGTAGAAGACACCTCACCACCTTCGGAGACCCCGATTCTGTGTACACAGCCCTTCCTCTCTGTCTTGCAGCAAACAAGAACCTTTGAACATTGCATTTGGCAGCCCCAAGCAAAGTTGTGAAAGCACCTTTTTTTGTTTTTTGTTTTTTTGCGAACAAAAAATTACTGGAACCGAAATATTGTCACGGCCAAACGTGGTTGTTGTCGCATGGCCATGAAGCGCAGGAGGAAGGACGAGAGCGTGGGTTGTGCAACGCACTCACCGCAGACGTTGCTCGCTCTGTGCGTGCATAGAGTGGCCGACGTCATGGCTTCACCGCGTACGCCTTGGCCAAAGCATATTTCCATCAAAACCGAAATTTTATTCAAGCGGGGGGGGGGAGCAGAAGAGCGGGAGGGGGCCATGCAAGGCTGGCCGCGTCCGCTGCCGCTAAGCGAGGACTGCCACCTGATGCCGGCTCTTCGCTCCGCCGCGCTTCGCCACTTCGCACTCGGACCCGCAACGGCGCCCTTCCTCATCAGCCCCGCCACGGAGGTGCGCCAAAGCCCCAGAGCCACGTGTGATTGTTGTCGACACTAACATTGGCTGGTGGTGTGGGCGGTGGGCGGTGGTGAATGGATGAATGGACGGATGGATCGTTCAGGAGTTGCGATTGTGTTCTCCCCCAAACGGCCGCGGTTCGCGGAGGCCCAACTCGATCTCGCGACGCAAGCCGGAACTCCTGGGCGGCACGCTGGTCAACAACGGCGTGTTTGTGTTCATCAGCCACCACTGCGCGCACCTCACCTCGCTCACCGTCAAAAACAACCCGTCGATCATCCACAACAGGTGCCCCACTCCACCCCTTCCCTCTTGCACTCACCGCACGCCACGCACGACACGCACACACACACACACACACACGCACACACACACGCACACGCACACGCACACGCACACGCACACACACACGCACACGCACAACGGTTGGTTAACGCACACGTCCCGCCAATCACACAAACAGCATCAAACTGGTCGTCAAGGGATGCCCTCGCCTGGCCCGGCTGGAGCTCATGCGTGCGTTATATCACCATCCGGGCCGAGATGATGACGACGACCGCCACCTTAAATAACGCCGGCGGTGCTGTCCAGGTTGCAACAAGCTGACGGCGGAGACGGTGACGGAGGTTCTGAAGCTGCCCGAGCTGACGGCCCTCGCACTGCGGGCCATGCCCTGCCTCCGCTCGGGCGGACTCAAGGCGTTGACGGCCGCCGTGCCGTCCATCATCACCCACCTCGACCTCAGCAAAAACGTACACACGACACACGCGACACACAACACGCACGACACGCACACCTCTGCTCGAATTGCCGGGCTTGGTTGACTCATTTCTTGCCCCCCACAGGTCGACTTGCCCAAGGATGACCTCCTCGCTCTGTTCGATGCCCACACTCAACTCGCCTCCGTGACCCTCGAAAACGTACACTTTTCGTGCGTGTCGCGTGTCGCGTGTCGTGCCGTGCCGTGTGTCGTGTCGTGCAATTCGTGTCGGCCTAACGAGCAAGGTTGATCGGTGGACGGCCAGATGCGGCTCTTGTCTCCCGAGCTGGTGGAGATGTTGTGCTCGAGGAGCTGCAACACCAGCCTCCGCGAACTGCGATTGAAAGGCAACTACCGACTCAACAGCCCCCAACTCTGGGCCGCAATCTCCACTTGCCCCAACCTCGAAGTCCTCGAGATGGCGCAACCAAGGTACCGCGCCTGCTCGTGTGCGTGTGCGTGTGCGTGTGCGGTGGTGCGTGTGCGTGTGCGATGGTGCGTGTGCGTGTGCGGTGGTGCGTGTGTGCGTGTGCGTGAACCAAAACGTGCATATCTGTGCAGGCGCTACGAGGGAGCCATGGGCGGTGAAGAGGTATTGTCCGCGTGCACGAGGCTCCGCTCGCTTGTCCTGCGCAGTCGCGGGTTGAGCGACGTCCACGTGGACCTGCTCTTCCATCTGACCAACCTCACCTCGCTCGACTTCGGCCCTCCCTATGACGGCCGAAAGGTGACCCACCGCAAACTGAGGCAGGCACATCCACAGTCCCTTTCCCTGTGCCGTGTGTGCCGTGTGTGCCGTGTGCCAATAGTGGTTTTTTTTACTCTTTGGTCCAAGGGTGGAGAAGGAGCGATTTCTGCGGCTGCTGGCGGGACCCATCGGCCGACAGCTCACCCACCTGGCGCTGCCGGGCATCACCCAAGCCGAGGACCCCGACTGCTGGTACGCCTACACCGACCAAGGTACACGCGCGCACCCTCCCGCCACCACCTCCTCCGCTCGTCTCGTCGTTCACGACTCATGCATGATTGGGGGGTGGGGGCACCAGATGCGGCGGCGAACGAAGACATTGTGGCGAGCGTGCTCGAGAACTGCGTTTCGCTTCGGAGCCTCCGCCTTCGCGAATCCTCTTTTCGCAACCACGACGACGCCATTCTCAACGGTACCCACATCAGCACAACACGCACACGCACACGCACCACCGCACACACACACACACACGCACACATAGGAGCTCATTCAACTCTTCGCTCCGGCGCAGCCAAGCGGCCGTGGGCGTGCCGTGAGCTGGGCAAACTGGTGGTGGACCGGGGCTATGGCCTGACCGACGTCGCAGTGGAGAGGATCGCTGAGCAATTGAACACGCGCCTGTGGCACCTCGAGCTCCGCGGCCCCCTGCCCAAGATCACCGGTAATCCACGACACACTCGCACGCACACGCACACGCACGACACACGACACACGACACACGACACACGACACACGACACACGACACACGACACACGACACACGACACACGACACACGACACACGACACACGACACACGACACACGACACACGACACACACGACAAGAGAAGGAGCTGACTTGTGCTGGTGATCACATCGACGCGCAGATGCAACGGTGTTGAGCCTGGCGCGGCACTGTGGCGCGAGCCTGGAGAAGCTCGTCGTCTCCGGCTACAAGAAGTTCACCTTCGCTTCGGCTCGCGTGCTCGCGGGTAAATGCGATCCTCTCTCTTGCGCGCGCGGTTCGGATTCGAACTCACTTGAGTTTGTCGTCGTGTCGTGTCGTGCGCTGTGTTTGTGTGTGTGTGTGTGGTGTGTAGGGCCTGCCTTCCCGAAACTGCGGGTGCTGCGGGTGGACGGGCACAGTGGGCTGGCGGACGCGCGATCAATAAGGTTCCTCCGGGCTAAGCAGAGCCTGGACAAGCTCAGCTGCGTGTTCCACGGGTGGTTCGAGCCCATGCTGATGAACCCCGACGAGTACACGGACGACTTCAACCTCGTGATGTACTGAATGAACTGTGTGTCATGTTCTTCCATGACCCATACCTTCTCTCCCCGTGCACGCACCGCACACGCGTGTAAAGGTTGCTTGCTCGGTGGGGCTTGACCAGCGCCGGTCGGTGGTGGTGAGACTCACAGCTCACCAATGCTGAGGGCAGCAACACCCGCGAAGAGGCGCAGCCAAGACGTGGCCATTCACACGTTATCTGTTGTTGTTGTGTTGCTTCTTGCCATCATAAAAACTCTATGTACATAGCGAGGGGGGGGCATAGTTTCAAAGGTGGAAGACGTCGCGGTAGAACACCTCGATCCTCTCGAGCTCCGCTCGGTGGGGACACGACGGACACGCGCACTCCCCACTCACCGGCACGCCACTGCCCTCCCCTTTTTTTTCCCATTTAGAACGCCACGCACCCACCGCGTCAGTCACTTCAGCGCACTCGAACTAGGGTCTGTGGTGGTGGGGGGGGGGGTGAGAGAAGGAGCGTAACACAAACCTTCCATCATGTCGGTGCCTGGGGGCGGCTGCAGGCCCTCCGACACGAACAGGTCGTAGAGCTCCACCAGGTTCTCTCTGTCACCACACACAACACACACACGACACACACGACACACACGACGCACACACGACACAAGACGTGAGCAAGACCACGGGGAGAGAAGAGGGGAGGGGAGGAGGGGGGCGGGGGAGGTACCGGGAGAGCGGGGACTGGAGGAGGACCTTCTGGATTTTGGCCTCGCGTTCGCTGTCGGGCACGGCCGAGTACTTCTGCAGCAGCGTGTCGAGCGCCTCCTCGAACTCCATCGCCGGGTCCACAGCGGAGGCCGGGGCCGAGGCGGCCTGCTGGGCCGGCTGCTGCTGCTGCTGCTGCTGCTGCTGCATGTGGGGCGGCAGCTGCTGGTGGCCCATGAACGGTTGCTGCTGCTGCTGTTGCTGCTGCTGTTGCTGCATGAGGAGCTGCTGGTGGTGTTGTTGCTGCAGCTGCTGGTGGAGCTGCTGCTGTTGCTGGTGCGCGCTGAGCTGCTCCCCGCCGCTGCCCTGCGAAAAGAAGCCCTCCCTGCGAGCGCCACGGCCACCACCGATCCCCACGGGGGGTCAGCCACGCAAGAAAAGAAAAAAAATGAAAAAAAAATGAAAGCAGGGGCCTTGGTGGTGGCTTTGGCGGGGGGGGGGGCAAGCGGTGTTGTTTACCCTTCGTCTCCGTCCGATCCTTCGCCGTCCCTGGTGGGGTCGAGGGGGCCGACACGTCAGCAATGGAAGGGGGGGGGGGTTGGAGAGGCTGAAAGAGGGGAGGCGGGAGAAGGGGGGTTACCCGCTGTCTTCGTCTTCCTCGTCCTCGATCTCGACGGTGATGCCCGTGCCCTCGGCCAGCTGGTCCAGCAGTTGCTGCTGGGATTGCTGCTCACCCCCACCCCCCACGACCACATACGACGCACACGCACACGCACACGCATCACGCACACACCACAGTTCCAGAGAACAGATGAGCATGGGATGATGGCTGATATGGGTGTGGGCCGCTTGTGTGGTGGCTGTACCTGGTTCTGCTCGATGCGCGTGAGGGCCTCGATGAGCATGTCGTTGAGGGTGCGCTTCTTGCTCGGCCGCCGCTTCTTGAGCTGCTCCGGTTTCTGTGAAAGAAAACAAGCCAAGTCGACATTCCACGCCCGCGGGAGTGAGCGCCGCACACGTTTGAGCGGTGGGCGATGGCGGTGGTGGGGCGGGCGTACGGAGATGACTTTGATGGGGAGGGAGTGGACGACGAGGTAGGGGGACACCTCGCGCTTGGTGAGCGGGTCGAGGGCCATGAACTTGACCACGAAGAACATGTCCTCGTGCTGCGAGCTCAGCACCTTGAGCCGCACCTCGATGTCCACCTGCCGGCCCCCGTTCACCACGTTCACCTTGAACTGGAAGGGCTTGTTCTCCACGTAGTCCACCTCCTTCTCTGTTAACGCCCGACCAGGTCTGTCAGCGACGACACGACACACGACCAACGACCAACGACACGGCCAACGACACGAGGACCCAGTTGCGGGAGAGGCGTAGTGGCGGACCGGATCCGTTCTCGGTGTCGTAGAGGAGCTTGCAGTCAAAGGTGAGCTTGCCCAGGTCAAGCTCGCCGTTGGTGAAGTACTTGGCCAGCGACATCATGTCCAGCGGGCCGCTGTGCACACAGCGCACGACACGACCAACGACACGGCACGCGTAAGAATGAGGCCCAGAAAGAAGAAGGCCAAAAAAAGGGGGGCGTACAAGGGCTTGTTGCTGGCGGCGGTGGCCAGGGAGACCACGAAGGGGCTGTTCTTCACCACCACGTGCACCTTTTTGGTGATCGTCGGCAAGCGTCAGAAAAAAAAATGATTTTTGTTGAGATAAATATTAAAATAAATGTCCGTAAAATAGAAATAATAATAAGGGGGGGCTTTGGGGTGCGGGGTGGTTGCCCGACTGGTACCTTGTGCGGCTTGCCTCCTCGGGTGAATTTTTCCTCGGACAGCGAATTCTGCTTGAGCACGCATAGGGAGGGGGCGAGTCCAGCGGTGACGGGCGGAAAGGAAGCGCCTAGATGAGGGGTGGGAGCATCCATGATAGTGGTCGACTAGCTGAGTTGATTGAACAATGAGGGTAGTGGCAGGAGGCACATCCGGGCGCAGCCTGCCGTTCGGAAGTGTCTGTGGCCTTCTCGGGCTGTCGGGAAAATGACGACGAAAGATCTGAATAGCTCGCATACATTCATTCTCCACATGCTTCGCTCAATTTCGATAAATTGGCCTCGATATTGGTTGAATATGTGCGTTCAGTTCCGCCACTGGCTGTGCACGGTTGGGTCTCGAGCATAAGGTTGGTGGACCCGTCGGCCACTCGGCCGAGCAGAAAAACACATCGCCAGACCTGGTTGGCCCGCCTTGTTGTGAAACCTCCGCGGGCTCAAGGGAGCGAGTACCGGGCACACACCATGACCACACCAGACCGGCCCTGTTTTGTCTTCAACCACAGTCTGAATGTTTTCACCCTCCGGTGCCAGACGCATGGACTACTACTTCACAACACCACCATCATGATGGCAGCCGCGCGGCGAGCGGGCCAGGCGACTTACAGGGTTGCTTCGCCAGGGGCTGGAACTGTAGACAGCAACGCGAGAGCGTTCGTAGTCGTACCAGTCCCACACAATGTGTCATTCTGGTGCACCAGCTTCTTCGTGCCCTTGCCAGGCCACTAAGACGTGCCACACAACCAGCGCCACACCACCGGTACTCAGCCCCCCTTCCCCCCCCCACTTCGAGAACTTTCCAAGTTCTCGTTCGGCCGCGAAATGCAAAACAGGCACAAAAATTTGGCATTCCAGAGCGAACCGAGAAAGAATTCCAATCTCTTTTCATTTAATGAAAGTTCTCGTGAATTCGTAACCTTGTCGCTTTTTAGCGTCCTTGGTAGCGCTGCGGATTGCTTTGCCCAATAGTATGCGTGCCAAAGTCGCACGTGCCTGCTCATCTCGCCCCAGCACCTCCGATTATGGATTGGCTAAGGGTAACCGGAATTGACAAGACGGAAAATGAGCAGCGCAGGAGTTCGCGCGCGCGCTGATTGGTCCCTGAGGTGGGAACGAGCGTAAATTCCCAATTTCACAAATGGGCGGTAGCAGTGGGCGGAATAAATTGAGTGTGCTTCTTTCCAAATTGTGTTCTGGCTATGCCCGTTGCGTACTTGTCGACATGCTAGCCTCACGTGTGGCCACTGTGGTGCCTCCTGTTGGAACTCCCTATCTGTGTGTATCTGCGCACTGCTTTCCCTCCCCTCCTTCGGTGTCCAGCCACACACACTTGCTGCTGCTGCGTGTGTTTGTTGGTTTCTGTGTTGTTGTTTGCCAAACCCCCGCCAACGCGTTCAGCACACCCGCGCCACAGCCACCACCCTTCACTTTCCTGCCCACCACCATCCCCGACTCCACCAAGGAACGCCCGCGCAGCAGTTCCACTCTCTCGAAGCACACGCCGACCCAGCAGCACCCCACACCACAGACAGGCACAGTTCATCTTTGATCGATTCTCTCGGTAACTCGAGTTCGCGTCGCGCCGGGCTACTTCTTCGCCTGCCTTCACCACACGACTACACGTTCCCCATCTAGATCGCACACACCTCCACACCTCGGCCGCCGCAGCGTCATCTACTTCGAGGCTACGTTTCGCTTCGTTCCTGGGCGTGGACTGCACCACCAGCTTGGGGGGCTTCTACGAGCGCGCGCGTGATCGATCACAGGTGAACTGCTCCGTCGGTTACCACATGTCTGCCGGCTACGGATTGGCGTTGCCCTCCTTGGGTGGTACGCCTACCTACCTACCTACCTACCTACCTACCTACCCCACCTACATACATATATCTACATATGTCTATATATATATCCCGGTTTATTCCGTTTGTCGTGCCTATTTATGTTACTACTTCTCTGTGTCGTGTTGTGTCCCATTTCCAAACTTGGGGTTTACGCACACAAAAATACGTAAGCAACAATTTTGTTTGACACATTGCCATTCCCCCCATGTTGCGTATTTATTTGGTGCCCAAATGGTTGTTATGTCTTTCTGTCTCACGCCCTCTCTTCCGCCGCTCTCTTCTGTACCAGCGTGTGGGATCGACCCGTACACCATGCACCAGGGACAGCAGCCATCGACGTCGTCGTTGTCTTCGGCGGCGGTGTCGAGTAGCAGCTGCGGCAGCACGGGGTCGTCGTCGTCGTCGTCGTCGTCGTTGCCGGCGCTGCAGGCGTGCTACCCGCCGCTGAGCGCGCTGGTGGAGGCCCAGCAGCCGCACGCGGGCGCCCTGCAGGGTCCCCACTACTACTTTGGCCACCGCCACTTCAACTACAGCGCGCCCAACCTCGTCATGACCAACCACGGCCATCACCGCCGCCAGAGCGGCTCGCCGACCTACGACCTGGAATGGACCACGCCGTCGCCCTCGCACACCCGCACGCCCGCGGCCGCTATCAGCACCAGCCCCGCCGCCCACTCGCCGCCCCTCTCGGCGGCCGAGGCGGCGACGCCCGGCAGCGGCGGCGCGACCGCCACGTCGCCCTACTCGAGCTCCATGGGCTCCTGGGACGCGTCGTCGTGCGCGTCGGCCTCGGCCAGCGCCGACTCGGCCGCCGTCTCACCCGCCCTTTTCTACCACCACCACCACCACCACCCGCCACCCGACGCCGCCATGGCCGCCGCCGCCGTTGCCGTCGCTGCCGCCGGACAATACCACCACCACCCTCACTACCACCACTACAGTCACCACCACCACCACGACGACCACCAGTTCCAGCAGCAGCAGCAGCAGCAGCAGCAGGCGATGCCGGCGCAGTCGTCGCTCTACTACGACCTGCCGGCGCCGACCGCCAACACGGACTACCACCCACAGCAGCAGCAGCAGCAGCTCCAGTCTGCTTCCGAGGAGCAAGCGGCGCACACGCCGTCGCTGGAGGCGATGTCGCGCGGGCGACGCGGGCGGAAGAGGCGGTGCGACGAGGCCATCATGGCCCTCCACCCGTCGGCCCTCCTCGCCGTCAAGGAAGAAGAGGCGGAGGCGGAGAGCGCCGATGAGCTCTACCACCACCACCACCACCACCACCACCACAACCATCAGCAGCAGCAGCAGCAGCTCGACGGCGGCAGCAGCGAGCTGGCGTCGCGGCGCGCGGGCAGCCACGAGTGGCCGTTCGTGGCCTCGGAGGAGTCGGCAATGCCCGCTGACCAGCTCAACAGCGGCAGCAGCGAGGTCGACGACGACGATTTCTTCTCCGACGACGACGACGACGAAGGGACGAACGACGATGGCAACGAGTGCGACAGCGACAGAGACGGCGGCGAGGACAGCGACGACGTCGACGATGAAGACGACGACGATGACGACGCCTACGCCGCTACTCGTGCGACCAAGCATTCCAAGCGTTCCGCTCAGCAGCAGCAGGCGACGACGATGAAGAGGAGGAGGAGGAAGCAGGTGGTCAAGGTCGAGCGGCGGGTGGAGCGGCGGGTGGAGGTGACGGCCGATCTGAACATCGAGGCCCACCTGAGCCCCGAGAGCGACGGGTACCGGTGGCGCAAGTACGGCCGCAAGACGGTCAAGGGCAGCCCCTACCCGCGGTCCTACTTCAAGTGCACCTTCCCGCACTGCCCGGTCAAGAAGCAGGTCGAGGCCGTCATCCGCGACGGCCACATCGTCTCCACGAGCTCCATCTACAAGGGCAAGCACAACCACGACCGCCCGTGCGTCACCCAGCTCACCGCACACGACCAGGACTCGTTCCGCAACGCCGTACTCGCCGGGTTCGCCGACTACGACGCCGCGCACGCCGCCCACGAAGGGCCCGCGGAGGGCGGCGGCGGCGGCGGTGCGAGGAGCAGCGCGGGGAACAACACGCCGCGGCTGGTGGTGACGACGGAGGCGAGCGTGGACTACCTGGACGACGGGTACCGCTGGCGCAAGTACGGCCAAAAGTACGTCAAGGGCAGCGGCTACCCGCGCTCCTACTATAAGTGCACCGACAAGCAGTGCCCGGTCAAGAAGCAGGTCGACGCGCTGCTCGTCGGCCTCGTCGTCACCTACGAGGGCGCGCACACCCACGCGCCCTGCCTCGACAAGTCGGCCCCGCGCAAGCGCCGACGCAGGAACCCCGCCGCCGCCGCCGCCGCGGCCCCGGCAGCCACCACCACGCGTCGCTCGCGCGCCGGCGGCGAGGCGGCCAGCACGCCGGTCAAGTTCGAGCCGGCGTCATCGCCCGAGGCCGACGAGCTGCCCCTCCACTCCTCGTCCTCGTCTTCGTCATCGGCCGACCACTCCTCGCCCGTGGCCAAGCAGGAGAGGCGCCGCTCCTCGCACCTCGCCTCGTTCCGCCACTCGGCCCAGCCGGTGACCTACCACCCCTACCACCACCCGCAGCAGTACCACCAGTCCTACCACCAGCACCACCAGCACCACCAGTACGAGAGCAACGACCACTGCGCTCCCGCGTCGTCGTCGTCGTCGTCGTCGGGGTACCACGGGCCGGGTTTCTTCCCGCTGGAGCTGAAGAAGGAGAAGGTCGAGGAGGAGGACCACCACCTCGGCGGCCAGCACCACCACCAGCAGCAGCCGCCGCAGCACTACCACCACCAGCCGCAGTACCAGACGCGGAGCGCGCTGGGTTCGTCGGAGGAGCTGAGTTCGTACATCAGCGGCGGGTTCGAGGATCTGCACGGCGAGATGACCGACTTCCTCATGTGGGAAGAGAGCGGTCGAGGCCCGCGCCACGGCCTCCTCCTCCCTCCCGCCCCGGCCCACACCTTCAGCCACAACAGCCACAACATCAACAACGCCGCCGCGGGTCACTACCATCATCACCATCAGCAGCAGCAGCACTGCCAGGCGCCGTCCTTTCCGCCCTCGATCTCGTCTCCGCTTTCGGCGCCCTCGTCTTCGTCGTCGTTCTCGTACACGACGCCGCTCGACTACGACTACGGCCCGACGTCGGGGAGCTCCTTCAGCGCCTGAGCGAGCAGCAGGCCAAGCGTTTTAAGTATTTATTATTTCCCGCTTATTTATTCTCACACCACCCCGGTGCTATTATTTATTAGTCACGTTGTGGGTGTTGTGGGCATCGCCGATGCGACGCCCACACGACACACAGCACGTCACGACATCATCAGCAACGACCCCACTGCCCACCACCGGGCTCCTCTACTCCTCCTTGTGTATTTCGCCCGCGTGGGCGGCTCGTTGGCACACCTTTTGATAAAACCCCTCATTACCCAAATCCAAACCCAAACGCAAACAAACTGGAGCAAAGGCGGAGGAAGCGGAGTGGCGGTTTGGCCTTGCTAACGGGAGAAGGGACAACCAGGGAAGGGGAGGAAGGAGGAACAGGACCCGGTGACGAGCGGTGGCGTCCCTCTACACGTGGAGGGCCTTGAGCTGCTGCAGGATCTCCGTGAACGAGGGGCGCTGGGTGGGGTCCTGGTGCCAGCACCTGCTCCCCAACAGCAACAGCAACAACGGCAACACGCCAACGTTGGTTGGGTCAACGACGCGTGCCTATTGGGTGGGGGGCGGGAGAGGCGTGG
>CDFB01034718.1:0-13253 GCA_000826425.1 Acanthamoeba lugdunensis | reverse complement strand
AGATCATGTAAGCCAAAACAGCAACTTTCCAGATATTCCAGAATAAACTGGTTTTTTGAAAGCACTGTCAGACCTCGCCTCTCATCCACTAACATGAGCTTCCATGCCAGTTTTTCAGTGCTATGGTGTCACCTGTTCCTGCACCTCCCAACAATTAGCACCCTTGCCTGTTTAGACTTGCTACTCATCATCAAAGAACCAACTATCTCCAATGTGTGCTTCTGCAACATTGCTGCTTCCAAGTGTCTGCTTCCAATTCAACTACCCTTTATTATATAAATTGCACAACCCCCCTATTTTTGGTACCCTTTGCTCTGTTTTCCTGTTTGCACTACAGCCATTTCCTGCTGCACATTTATCCTGCTTTAGTCAGGATTTTAAAAAGACTAGATTCAGCCCCCACCCTTGCAGTTTGCCAACCATACCTTGTGCTCCTTGGCCATGGTAGATTTGCAGGTGGTGCACTTGCCCATTGTTGTTGCTGTTGGTGTTGTTTGTGTAGGTTTTGTTTGTGCAACTGTGATGACTTGCCTCATTTTATGTGTGTGCCATCTCTGCTGCAGTGAACTTCAGACTAAGAACATGTTGGAAAGGCGCCTGGGGAGTGTGCTGTTGTATGCCACAGACATCATGCTGGGCTGTCCCTGGTCTACGTGTTGCAGTGAGGACAACTGCAGACACAGAAAGGCGTGGACAAAATGTGGACAAGGCACAAGAGTGTGCTGGACACGTTCTTTTTATTGTGGTGTGGGCGGTGTGTCTAGTGGTGAGGGCATGAGGGGAGGAAGGAGCTGCTGCCTCTGTTGCCACTTGGGGCGAGGAGCGTGCACAGAGTAGAAAAGCAGGCGCTTGCGAGTTGAACTGGAGTGATAGTGGGGGATGAAAAGGGGAGGGAGAGGGTCAGGGAGGTAGTGGAAGCTGAGAGACATACAGGCGAATAGAGGAGAGTAAAGAGCATAGATAGGATGTGCTGGAGAGGCAGTCAGCCAGTAGGTGATCAGGTTATCACAGTCATCAGAGAACTGACAACTGAGATCCCAGCCCAGCAGCTGAGTGAGAAAGAGTGGCAGAGAGGTGCAGAGGCAGTACACATCATATCCACAGCAAAGGCATGCTGGAGAGTATGTCATCCAGCCTTTGGTGAATGTGTCAAAGAAGTGCTGATCACAGGTGAAGTGAAGATTGGGTGGTGTGAGAGAGTAGGTGGGGCGTAGCTCAGTGAGGATTGAGGCGCCAATGCTACGAGTTGAGACACAGGATCCCACAGAGAACTCATACTCAAAAACCATTAGCCCAAAACCTAAGGCAAATTTCTCTCAGTTTCAATTTTGGGTCACAGCTATCCAAGCACCACGCCCCTTCAGTCATCTTGTCTATCTTTCTCTTGATATACATACCCATTCTACACAAGACGTAGCATACACTTGTCTTTTGTACCCATTGGTGTTATTCAACCACAACAAACCATGTTACATTTGGCAACAACTGCTTTCATGGATTACTCAAGCAATACATAGTGAATCCAATTGGATGTGACTGGACCACTACAATTCTAACAGGATTGAGCAACAAGTGTTGGCTAGTTGGGAGCTAGTGGGTGGTAGACTTAAGCTACAACACGCCACAGTACAGGGACCAACCCCCCCTGTTGATTACACAGTGGACAACAACCACATGTGTGATTTCACAGACAACAACTTCACTTATAGTGACAACAAGGCAATCAACAAGTGGAACAACCTTGATATTGGGTTCTTGGGCAACTCCATTAATCTTGATACATCTACTGACAGTGTTATGATGTTGAATCTCCTTGGCAAGGAGAAGGAAGTTGAGAAACCCCCTTTCAATAAACAACAGGCAATTGCTAACATCTGAAAAATCCTGGATGAGAGTCAGGATGACGAACTTAATGAGATGCTTGGTGGCATAGCTGAGTGGCTTGAGAAGAGCACCCTGACACAGACTCTGGCCCTGGGCCCAACTACAGGACTGTCATCTGGGTCATCATCAGGCGTAGTGCAACCCACCACTGTACACCGGCCTTGTGTGAAGATTCACTACAAGCAGCCACCAGTTTTTGATGGCAGTATGGGGTCCAATTTCTTTGAGTGGTTTGATCAAATACAAGGTCTTCGTCAGCTGTACAAGTACAGCGATGAAGAGTACCTGCATGTAATCATCAGCGCCCTGTCTGGGGCAGCAGCCCATTGGCTGTTACTGCAACCCAGCGAGACACAACTCAGCCCTCAGGCCCTGCTGATGGTGCTGAAGCGCACCTATGGGCACTATGATGAAGGTGTATTGGCCTGCTGGGTTAGCAACTGTTGCTAGAATGCTGAGGAATGGTGTTGGTGCTACTGGCAGTGGCTCTTGATGGAGTCCCACTGCAGGGGGACATCATTGCACACTATGGGCGTCCTCCAACAGCTCTGGTGCGAGGGTCTGCACCCTGAGCTACAGTGATATGTGGTGATCTTTCCTCATCTTCCATTTGACAACCTGCTGATGCAGGCTGAACTCTACAAGGCGCAGCAGCATCAGTCAGCGGTGGCCACCATCACTGCAGTGGGGTGGGGAAAACCGGGGCCCACCAGTGATGAGTGACTGGACAAGCTGGTGGGTGCAGTGGTGGAACTACAGGCCCTAAAGGAGCGCTTCAAGTTGGGCCCTGCAACTGCCCCTCAGGGTGCATGTGGAGAGTGCAATCTGTGAGGACCCCTGTGCTGGTGATGCAACCAACGTGGACACCTGCGCTGCAACTGCCCTAACCAGGCAGTGCCTGCCATGGGGCATTTGATGGGTCTGGCTCCCATGCAGGGAAAAGGGCAGGCCTAACTGACAGCAGTCAGTCAGTTAGTGCCATTACTGGTCAGACCTGGAGTGTTGGTGATGCATGTACCAACGCTCCCAATAAAGACTTAATTTGTGTGTGCCTGGTGACTGTGGCAGCTACATCTGAAGTCAACATACTGCATGGAGCTGAGTGTAGTGATATGTCATTGGTGGCACCTGGTGATGCAGTTGAGTGTTCATCTGTAATACCTGTGCAGCATGTCACTGGAGTGCCCATGCATGGGAATATTGGTGAACCAGTGGTCCCTGTGCAAGGTGACCTTGCTGATGAGTGTGCTGTGATGGTACACAAGGAGGTGCTTGCAATGAGCACCCCAACAGCAGTGGTGGGTGGGGGCATGACTGCTGCCGCAGCTGTGCTCCCTGGTGACAAGGTGTTGGAGGTGGTCATAACACTGGGCAGTGAGGCAGGCAATAGGCCTCTGAACAGTTCTGCTTGACCTGTCATCTACACCCTCCCTCACAGCAGACCTGGAGGTCCCATTGGTGAGCCCATCACTGTCCCAGCCAGCATTTGTGGTCTGTGTGGACCTGTTCTTATTGATACCAGCGCCAGTATCACTGCAATGGATCAGCGGGTCTTTCAGGTGCTGATGGAGGATGGCCTGTGTGGGACTCTTGACCTGTGGGTTGGGCCACCACCATGTGGTGTTGGTGGTGAGGCACTGTGAATCCTAGGTGTTATAGCATTACCATTTGCCATTGGGCAGCATGCTATCATTGCTTGATTTGTGGTAGTTAGTGGCATGTCCACCCCTGTCATCATTGGCAATGACACACTATCTCAGTTTGGCACACTTGGCGTGGATTTCAAAGCTGGCACAGTTACCTTGGGGGACATCACCGTCCTGTTCTATCTGGTCACTGATCACCACTACACACTGTATGCAATTGATGTCACAGTGGTGCCAGCCAGGCATGCTGTGCTCATCTGATGTTGGGTGGGTGGTGGGCTGCAGCCATGGAGTGATGCAGCCACAGCTTTAGTCAGCCCCCTGGAGCATGGTGTTGATGCTGTCAGGGGTGTTGTTGCTGCCCAAAGTCTGGTGGTGCCCTGGTGTGAGTGTGAGGTGTACCACACTTGGGTGCCTGTTGCAAACCCCTATGACACCCCAGTGACCATAGCCAATGGGTCGGTCATTGCCATGGCTGAGGTGCATGTGGACCCTCTTGTCCTGGCCACTGGCATGGTGTGGCCAGGCCTCGAGAAGCCAGCACCTATGCACATGTCCCCGTGGACAGTGGACCCAGTGATGGCTGGTACTCTTGACAATGCCATGCTTGATGACATGGTACAGCAGGCTGATGATGAGCTAGATGACTGCCAGCAGGCGCAGCTATGATGGCTCCTCATGGGTAACTCAGATTTGTTTGCAACCAATCTTTACCTGCCCAGGCAGGCCTTGGCCATACCTCATGAGATTGACACTGGTGCAAGTAGACTGGTCAAGAAGGCAGCATACCGTACCTCCACTGCTGAGGGGCTGTTTTTGCAAGAGGAATCACAGAAGATGCAAGCTGCTGGTGTTGTCTGTCCATCTAATAGCCCATGGTCAGCGCCTGTTGTGCTTGCACAGAAGAAGGATGGGTCTATGCAATTCTGCATCAATTACCAGGGACTCAACAGTCTCACCAAGAAAGATGCATATCCACTCCCACACACTGATGACCTCATTGATGCATGTGAGGGCTCAGTCTACCAGTCCAGCTTGCTCGTTGCAGGGTATTGGCAGATACCCCTCCGCAAATGTGACAAGGAGAAGATGGCCTTCACTGTCAGCAACAGGTTGATGGAGTTCAACATGCTCCCCTTTGGGCTCTCCAACGCCCCAGGCTCCTTTCAGCGTAATATGGAGGCGCTCCTTAAAGGGTTAACTTGGGAGTGCTGCCTGGTGTACCTGGATGACATCATCATCTTCAGCAAGACTTTTGATGATCATCTCCACGACCTACAGTTTGTCTTTGACCACCTTCACCACAGCTGGATGTTCCTCAAGCCTGGCAAGTGTGCTTTCTGTCACAAGGAGCTTCCCTTCCTGGGTCACATCCTTCAAGGGGATGGTGTGTCCCCTGACCCTGCCAAGGTGCAGGCTGTTGCCAATTGCAGACTGCCTGACTCTGTGACAGAAGTGAGGTCTTTCTTGGGCCTTGCCAACTATTACCAATGGTTCATTCAGGACTTTGCTGGCATAGCTGCACCCCTCTATGCTCTGACCACCAAGGGGGTGGCGTTCCACTGGGGTGAAGTGGAGCAGTGTGCATTCAATATGCTCAAGAAACAGTTAGTGGAGGCCCCAATCCTCATGTTACCCCAAGACAACTCACCATTTGTGCTCCACACTGATGCCTCTGGTGTGGCCATTGGTGCTGTCCTGGCCCAGGCTGACATCAACGGACAGGAGCGAGTTGTGGCATATGCATCACAGGCGCTCAGTGCCACTGAACGTCACTATTTGACAACACACTGTGAATGTGGATCAAGTATTTTTGACACTATCTGTTTGGAAGGCGGTTTGTTGTGGTAACCAACCACCATCCGCTTAAATGGCTCCATGAGACACGTGATCCCACTGGACAACTTACCTGATGGTCACTTGTTCTCCAAGAGTATGACTTCAAAGTGGTGTACCATGTGGGGCGTCTACACTCCAATGCTGATGTGATGACATGGGCGCCTATCAGCCCTGCTAGCACAACCACAGTTGCTGTCCTGACATGCAGTGCCGGTACCTGACCTGATGACTGGGTGTGGTACAGCTGCAATGATGGTGTGGTTGGCCATGCCAAATGTGTAGAGGCAAGGTGGGAGCCACATACCTTGCAGTCCTCAACCCTATGTCCTGCCAGCCCACCCCATACACCACTTCATGTAGTACATGCGCCAGCACCCAGTGTTCTGTGTATGACCAGGGTAGAGGGTACAATGGACCCTATCCCCAGCACAAACCTACTCAAGCTTGAGGAGGAAGCTGACTGCATAGCCAAGGACAAAGCAGTTGGCAAGTTATGTGCATCCAACATAGTGGAAGCCCAATGTGCTGACAGTTGGTTTGTGCTTATTATTGAATACTTGGAGCACACAACACTGCCTGATGAACCTAAAACGGCCACACGCATTGTGGCTGAGGCTGCATGGATGGAAATGAACAATGGGTTACTCTGCCACTTCTGGTGGACACCACAGTCAGATCAGCGGCAGAACACGAGGTTACAGATTGTAGTTCCTTGTGCGCTGGTTGATCAAGTCCTTTGGGCCATGCATGATGACCTTCTTGCTGGACACCTGGGAGAAAAGAGCACTCTTGAATGGACGTGAGTCCATTATTGGTGGCCTGGACTATACACTGATGTGAAGCAGTATGTGGCCTTGTGCCCTACGTGTCAGCAATGCAATCACCCAAAAGGTCAGCCAGCTGGTTTGTTGCAGAGCATCACACCAGCATCTCGCCCCTTTGAACGCCTGGGTGTTGACTACATTGGCCCACTGCCTGCTACAACTGAGGGCAATTGATATATATTGGTCTTTATGGATTATCTGACCAAGTGGCCGGAAGTGTTTGTGGTTCATGAGGCTACTGCTAGTGTCACCGCCTGTGTATTCATTGAGCAGATTGTTGTTTGACATGGCGCACTGGAGTGTCTGCTGTCCGACAGAGGGTCCCATTTCCTGGGCAAAGTAGTTGGTGAAGTCAACCGTCTACTCCATGTCAAGAAGGTCAACACCACTGCCTACCATCCTCAGACTGACAGATTAGTTGAGAGATTCAATGGGACCTTACAAACCATACTGGCTAAGTATGTATCTGATCAACAGCATGACTGGGATCAACTCCTACTGTATGCTTTGAGTGCCTACTGCACCAGACCGCATGAGGTTATGGGAGAATTGCCATTCTTCCTATTATATGGATGGGAACCCAACCTTCTGGTAGACATAACTGCTGGTGTGCCCAAGGATAATGGTCCAGCTTCCACTGCAGCCTACTGTAATGAACTGGTCAGTCACCTGCGTCAGGCACACACTATTGTATGTGAGTGCCAGCTGACTGCTCAGCATATGAACCAATGACACTATGACAAGGAACACAATGATGTGTGTTACTTGGCTGGGGATTGTGTATGGGTGTGTTTGGCCCATGTTACATGAGGCTGAAGTAAGAAACTTGCTTGCCTTTGGACTGGACCATATTGGATTATTGAAGTGATGAGTCAGTTAGTATTATGAGTGCAGCACACCAATAACCCAGCCCTTCAACATGTGATCCATGTCCAATGGGTTAAATGGTGTGTTGACAATGAGACCCTGACTGATGTATGTGCTTGTATGGTCCACAATGACAAAGACAAGGACGACAGACTGGTAGTTGACACAATATTGGATGACCATGTAGTCAATGGTCACATTCAGTACTGGGTTCACTTTGTGGGTATGTTACCTACAAAATAAGTTGCTACGTGAGCAGATACAATGCAAGTGTGTTCAATGTGGTGGTGACCAATGGTGGCAGCCAGCCAAGGTGGTATCACATGCTGATGGTGAGTGTGTGCCTATTGGGCAATCAGGTCATGCTGAGGCCAGCATGAAACTGGTTGGGGAGGAATGAGACATGGGATCCCATGGAGAACTCATACTTGAAAACCATTAGCCCAAAACCTAAGGCAAATTTCTCTCAGTTTCAATTTTGGGTTGTGGCTATCCAAGTGCTGCGCCCCTTCAGTTGTCTTGTCTATCTTTCTCTTGAAATACATACCTGTTCTACACAAGATGTAGCATACACTTGTCTTTTGTACCTGTTGGTGTTATTTGACCATGATGAACTGTGTTACAGAGTGAGGGCCTCATGTGCCTGCTTGAGGTGCAGGTGGGCTACTTGAAGGTTGGTGGCCAGTACTGCTTGCTCATGGCAGAGGTTGGCAATGAGGATGGATGGGTTCAGGGACTGGTGGAGGAGGGGGTAGGCTGTGAGCATCACTGACCATGAAGCCCAAGAGCAAGCAGGAGCAATGCCACTCCTGTGGTGCACAAAGGTTGTGCATGTGGGGTAGAGCAAGGAGGAGGAGTGAAAGAGTTCAAGTTGAGAGATGTGTGGGGTTCTTTTGAATGCTGGTGATCAGGAGGAGAATAGGTAGAAAAGGAGAGGAAGCAACTGTGGAAACGTAGCACTGTTTATTTGTGAGAGTGGGAATGAGTTGCAGACTGTCTCTGGACAGGTGGCTGATGTGTGAGGACAGCTTGTCTATTGCAGCTCTGCCTCTTCTGCTGCTCCTTCAAGTGAGCATGGAGTGCTGCCAGCTGGTGTGCTATTGATAGTGCAACAGAGGGAGGTGGAGAGGAAGGGGGTGAGGGAATAGGGGGTAGAGGTGAGGAGGAAGCAGGAGGGGTGTAGAGGTGCTGTTCCTGCTGGATGAGTGGCCATAGGAGTTGGAGGTAGGGCTGCTTGTGTGTGTGGAAGGTAGCCTGGTTGATGAGCCCAAAAGCTAGCACAATTGACCACAGCTGAGCGACAGAGAACTTGCAACACAAAGCTTCAAGGGAGGGAAGGACAGCAAGGTCAAAACCCTGCAGACTGAACACCGTTAGTGAGTGCAGGTGTGATGCACAGTAGTCTTGTACCTCATAGAGAAGGCTGGCTGGGGCTGCACTCTAGCCACAACCATCAGTGTTAGCAAAGTATATGAGGTGGAAAGAGAATGGGCAAACCACCTTCAGAAGTGGCCGGGATGGATTCCTCAGGTGTGCCCAGCGGGTCAGGGGGTGGGATGGTGGCTGGTAGGGCAGCAAGCGTGCCGGCGACACTGGTGTTGTGGGCAGTCTCTAGGTTGGTGGCAGGGGTTTCCAGCTTGACAGGGGGCTCAGAAGATGACAGGACCATTGCATCAAGGAACTAGCAAAAAGAGAAAGCAAGGTGAGGACAATGAATGTAAAAAGGCAGGCAGTGTGTTTGCATACCTCGAGCTCACGCTCAAGCTCCTGCTGCTGCTGCTCAGCAGTGGGAACCGAGCAGTGAAGGTGATGAGGGCTCCAGTTGAGGAGGGCTGCCTGCACAACCTCGAAGTCACTTGGAAGGTAGGTGATGCGCCAGATGTGCCCAGCATGATCAACTTGTGTTGTAGCAATCTCCTGGAAGCAGCTGAGGCACAGCTGGTCGCCATTGAACTTGTGATGCAACATGCACATGATGCACTGCACGCTGTGAAGGAGGTCCAGCCCACACTTGGTGCAAGTTGTGAGGTGGGTGTCCAAGCACATCTTGTGAACCAGCCGTCCCTGCAATAGGAAAAAAAACGTGAGTGATTGAAACACCACAGGATCTGTGTGAATTGAGATGAATGAACACTGAATGGGAGGGCTGATGAAGCATGGGACAGAGGGTTCAAGGTCTCAGGGTTGAAGGGTGGAGGATTTGTCTCCAGCTCGGGCAATGGCTGTCCATCAAGTTAGAAGCACAGAATGATTTGATTGATCAATGGGGGAGCAGTACCTGGTCGGGCTTTCTCTTCTTCTCATGCTGGTCCTTGGGCAGACCAGAATGCTTCCTCTTGCTGTGGCTGCCCTGCTTCACTTCCGTGCCCTCCTGCATGCTTAGCTTCTCCTGCAGAAGTTTGAGCTGTTGGGTGAGTGAGTGGATCTCTTGCTTCAGTTTGTTCTCCTGCAGTAAAGGGAACCAAGCATTAGCAAAAATGGTCTAGAAACACCACAGTAAAGCAACAAGAGTCACACCACAGTGTTCACTGCAGTGGTGCGCAGTTGGAGGTGGTGCTTCAATTGCCACTTCATGATCACAGTCACAAGAGCAGGATTGGAGGCCGCCTGGGCCCAAGTCCAGTGGTTTTTCTTGGAGGAGTCAGTCCAGACACGCTTGCTTAACTTCATTGCCTGATTGATGTTGGCAATGTTGTACTGCAATGAAGTGAGCATTGCATGGACCATGCACAAAGCCAAATGAGAAGTACCTTCTGCTTTGGCAGGGGCTCATCCTCACCATCAGGGGTTGTGCCCTCAGTCTCACTCTCACTCATCCCTTCTTCTTCCTTGGCAACATGAGTGTGGCGCTTTGTGCCTGGAGGATGGCAACAAGCAAAGTGGCACTCATCATAGCACTTGGGGTCAGGTGACCAGCCTTTGTCAAGCATGGTGTTACATGCCACAATCATGGCAGCCTCAAGATTCTCAATCACCAGCACATATACATCTGTGTCAGCATTGCCCCACAATGTGACAACAAAGATCTCAAGCCCACAGAAGCTCTGTAGGAGAACCCTGTGGGATGATGTCAGCATGTGCTAAAAAGTGAAGGAAAGATGGTGGTGTGCTTACTTGTAGGTCAGCGCAGCAACAACATGCTTTCTGTCATGTAGGATGCATGATGTTGAGTTGAGATGACACAAGAACAACTTTGATTCCACCCACATGTTGACATTGATGTAGTCAATGTTTCATGTCTCTCAAACCTTCATCAGTGTTGTAGCAATGCTGAGGAGGATGTCGGCGTAGGTGCAGTTGGTCAGCTGCGGATTGATGGAGTCAGCCCAGGCAATGTCATGTAGTGATCCTCGCAGACAAATGGGACAGATGGTTGAGCTCTTGAACTTGGGGACTGGGCAAGCCACTAACGCTGTGCGTGTGTGCGCCTAGTGAAGCATCTGATTGAGTCACGCTTTCTCTTTTTTGAAATATGGGATGGGAGCTTGTACTGTGTATGTGGGCAAGTCCTCCACATGGATTCCGCCGAGACGTGCACGCTCCTGTCTGGCCGGTGGCGCTGGCGCCTTGTTGAGCAGGTGCTGCAGAGCCTCCCACTGCTCCCTTGACAGTGTAAATCCACCCTCTGGTGTGTCCATTCACGTAATGTGGTGGAGTGCGTTGTACGGTCCATTGGGCTTCTGGTGCGTCGTGCATTGTGTGGACGTTGGAGGTCTGTTTCCAGACATTTTTGTACGCCTTCTCTCCTGCTTCCCTCTTGCATTTCTGTCCTGCAGACCATATACAGACACCTGGTCCATTGTGAAGTTTGTAATGGAACTCAACGTGGAGGCCCAGGTGCGCGCCACCACCGATGCCCTGGCGCTCATATGGGACATAGATCCTCACAGCACACAGGAGATTGCCCACGCCCTTGCAATCTACCTTGCCTCAAAGCCGGCCTCGCTTCAACAGCAGATGAATGCGCTCTGTGGCAAGCCGTCCCACGCTGTGGCTGATGCCCTGGCGGACCTGCACGAGAAGCTCAACGATCCCCTCATCGGCGCCACAATCGTGGCTCAGGTCGGCCTCTCCTGGGAGCAGTATCGTCACCTTCTCTCAATCGTCGGCCGCGACCGAAGCAACCCTCGTCACCCCATCCGGCTGGTCTCAGGGCTCTCTGCTGGCCGCCTCCTACCCTCGCTCCGCGCGGTGCAGACCTTCTGGCATTCGGAGACAGCCTCGGTCCCTGGGCTTCGGAGCTTCATGCATGGTGGGCGCGCTGCCACCGTGTGGCCAATCGAGTCGATCCTCAACTACATCTTCGCCAGCCCCTTCCTCCTCTCGTTCTTCGAGTACCATGGGCGACTCGACATCATCCGCCGAATGGACGAATTCCCACAAGGCGGGCGCAGCGTCTTTGCCGAAAGCTACACGCTGCGCAACTTTGGTCGCCTGTGCAAGGTGCTGCCCTTCCAATTCCTTAGCATCCTCTCCCACTGCACCACCCACTCTGGCAGCCTCGAGACACTCCTCCACGTCAACAACGACTTCCTCAATTGCGCACTCCAGCAGGGCTACGTGACGATACGGCCGCCTGGCCAACCCTCCTTCCAGCTCCCGTTGGCGCTGCGCGTGTGCGCCGATGATCCCATGCTGCGCTTCTTTCTTCGCCAGCAGCAGAGCAGCTCCATCTACTGCTGTATCTACTGCCTCTGGCTTCGTGGTGGGCCGCCCACGCAGGACTCTACGTGCCTGCGAGTCGCGTCCATCCGTTCGGCCTGCGCAACGATCCCCTCCTTAGGTGGCTACCTGGATGCCAGCAACACGGCACCCATGGTCGCCTCGCTACGCCCCTACGACGTGGTCTTCTGCGTGCTGCACGCCCTCTGCCGTGTTGGCGAGCTTCTGGCCGACCTCATCTACGACCACGTTGCGTCTCAAGTGAACCCCGCTCCGCTCTTTACACAAGTACAAAACCTACTCCTTGGTCCTGTATCTCTGCGCTTCTCTCACGCTTCCGTTGCGTAACAGCTCAGTTCAACTCAATCTTGGAACTGGGCCGCGTCAACCTCACAATGGACGTTGCCAGCAAGCCAGCGCGGGGATGGCATCTCAAGGGAAGCCACGCAGCCCTACTCCTCAAGGTATCTACTCCGTCTCCTCATTTTTCTCATCTCTTCCTCTCTTACGCTGCTGTCTGTGCTCCAGATCTTTGCACTCCTTGGCCCCGCTCTGGGGCTGGAGGCCGCCATCGTGGAGTGCATCGCGGATCTTCGTCGTGTCTTCCACGTGCTCTACCTGTTCGACCCTCTCGCGCCTGGGCACGCCGACGAATGGTCCTGGTTCAAGGACCACGTTGACGAGGTCATGGCGCGCTTCCAGTGCCTGGTGGCCCGAGGTCGAGAGTCGAACTACGTGCACGAGATCCAGAGGCATGGCATCGCCCTGCTCGAGCGTGGTGGTTTGGCCCCGTTCGCCAATGACACCCACGAAACGCTACAATGCCTGCTCAAGCAGGCGTTCCATAACTTCTCACCACGCCACGGAGGTGACCCAGCACACGACACACTTCATCATGTGTGGCAGCGCTGGTTCATGCGCATGCATGTTCTTGTGCTCAACGCTCACCATGCGCCAGCTGCAATTCCTGCGCTGTCGGACCAGCTACGGACTACGTCTACACTTCCAGACATTCTGTCCGAAGCTTTGAAATAAAGCTGCGTTGCACACCACTTTCCCCTCAATCTGCCAGATCCGCCCTGAGTGTTCCGTTTGCCCTTCTGTCCTCTGCCACCTCCTGCATCCTCACGAAGTGCACACACCTAATGGACGACGCCTACGCAGCTAAGGTCACGACCTTCATCAACACTCACCCTATTGGTGTGGAAGCCCGGCGTGGAATTCGCGTCCTTCACGCACTGGGATGCCCTCCCACACACAACTACACTGGCAAAAAATAAGAACCGGTTTCCACCTAGGTTGGGCACACAAACCAGTTTCTCCCTAGCGTGGTGCTGGTTTGTAACCAGCGCCACGGACTTTGTTTTTTTAAGCTTCTGGGGACACTGGTTTCAACCTAGATGCAAACTGGGTTGAAACCAGTTTGGGTTTCGCGCTGGGTTTGGGCCTAGGGCGGTGCTAGGGGGAGGTGGGTTTATTGTGGTCTGCCGGCGATGGTTGGCGGCGATGGTCGGCGATGGTTGGCGGCGAT
>CDFB01034544.1:0-34597 GCA_000826425.1 Acanthamoeba lugdunensis | reverse complement strand
TATGGCCTCATTCTTTCACTCCCTCAATGACTGTGACTCACATTTGATGTGGCCACAGGTTAAGTGTTGATTGACATCCATTTGTCATCAGTCACAACATGCTGATAAGATGACCTCACATGTGATGTTTGTACCTTGCTGCACAAGAAAGAATGTGAGAATTACCAGGTACTGCTTTCACACCTTGTCACAAAAAAGTACAAGGAGTGAAATCTGTGCATGGTGCCCATCAGCCTGCATCCAGTCAATGGCCTGTGCAAGCTTGGCCTTGGTCAGGGCCAGCTGATTGCAAACTGCTGCAGCAGGTCCTGGTGGTGTGGTTTGTTGGTTGGTTGGTCTGGCTGAGTGGCAATTGTAAGGTGTCTCCACTGTCTCTGCCACATTGAATGCTCATGTAGAAGATGTTGCTGAGAAGTGAGTGTGTAAGGATGGCCTTGACCTCATGCTGCACCTTGGGAGCTGTAGGGTGAAATGTGTTGTCAATGTTGCTGCCATTGTTGGTGTTAGTGCTGCCATTGTTGGTGTTATTGCTGGTGTGGTTGTTGTTGCAAAGCATTGGGCAAGGAGATTGTAGTGTATTGGTGGTGGTCACCTGCTGCTGGAATGGCTTCCAACCCCATCCTGCCCATTTCAAACTACTTCCTACCCCAAACATGGCAGTGATTTTGCAGCCAACAATGAGCTTTCAGCACAAAAGCAGGAGATTCAAGCTCTACCCTGCCCTCACCACCATGGGCAGCAGCACCAAATGTGAGAGCAATGATCCAGCTCAGTTTGAGCATTACTGTGAGACCCTTGCCACTCTGTGAAGATACCCCCTCTGGTTTGCCTGTTATTCCTAGTTTCGCCAAACCATGAACACAAGCATGCTTCATTTTGCTGTGAAAAAACAGCAGGAGCAGTTCCAGTGCTGTTTTTTTGGCTGGAAAGGTTTCCAATCGTTTTTTTCAGCTGGCGCAGGGACGAGCAAAATTAAAACGTCGACTGGGCCAGAGGGAGTGGGAGGGTGGTGCAGACAAAGAATGATCCTGCGACAGGTTGGGCTTGCTAAGCAAAAAAAACGACAGGAAACATTCCAGCCGACTTTTGCGGCTTGGAAAAAAGCATGCTTGTGTTCATGGTTTGGTGAAACTAGGAATAGTATCCTGCAGTTTTTTTTGGTGCTCAGTCACTGCATCATGTGTTGGTGCACCATGTTACTGTCTGTGGCCATCACAAAGGCCAAGGAAGCAGCCATGCACAGCAATGAGACTGCCCTGCACAAGCACAAGAAGTTGCCTTACAAGTCAGCCAAATGTGCACTTCCTTTGCCCTCTTGTCTTCCTCCATCTTCTTGCACTTGAGCCAGGCCAACTGTTCCTTTGCCTCATGGTGGAGTTGGGCCTGCCTGCTCCTTGTGTTTGGCCCTCTCTTCCTCTGCTGCCTTCTTCTGGTGGACTTTTTTTCCCTTCTCAGACAAGCAGATCCCCTTGCAACAGCAATGGCAATGACAAGGCAAGCAGGGGCACAGAAGCCATGTGCCACAGAGAAGATAGTTAGTGTTGCATTGTCCTCTCAAGTAAGGCTGCTTTCCATAATCATGGTGTCCAATATTTGAGGTCCTTCTGTTGTTGAACAGTTGCAATGCTGCCAATGAGCTTCCAGCAACAAAAAAAAAAGGTGAATAGGTACTTCTCTTTCAAACCATTTCTGCAAAGGAGGTACTGACTTGAACTGGCAACCAGCTGTCAGGTAACTTGCCACAAGGGAAACAGCACAGTGAACTTTTCTATTCCCACCACCTACTTCCTGTATGCTGAGCCATGAAGAAGATGTTGTGTGAACTTGCTCAGGCATTCTCCTCATATGTCTATACATACATAATAGGTAGTAAAATACCAAGTCTCAGCCAAATGTGAGGAGTAGGCCTGGCTCCAGTGCAAGAAGGAAGAGAATGCCCAGTGAGCCTTCTTCACCAGCCTTGTCCCTTCTTTTAGTCCAAAAAGGGGGTATTGCCATTTGAGTTGTTGTTTGTTGCTAACATTGCAGGCACAGGTCACTTGTCATTGTTCTACTGCTTGAGCTCGCCGCAGTCCGAGATCTTGATGATCTCGAGGGGCCTGTCATTGCTGTCCCTCCTGGCGGCCTCGATCTTCTGGACGACGTCCAGGCCCTCCACGACCTTGCCAAACACAACATGGCGGCCATCGAGCCAGGGAGTGGGCACGGTGGTGATGAAGAACTGCGAGCCGTTGGTGTTGCGACCAGCGTTGGCCATCGACAGGGTGCCTGTTGTGTGTTGGGAGATCGTGTCGTGGCGCCCGGTGTTAACAGCACATCAGTGACTTGGCGTTGTAGAGCGAGGAGCCTTGAGCGGTTGGTGCGGAGGAATACCAGGCTCAACGTGCTTCATCACGAAGTTCTCATCGGCGAACTTGGCTCCGTAGATGGACTCGCCACCAGTGCCCTAGGGGGACGACACATGCCATGAGTCATTGCGTGACGTCACGCAAAGTGCGGCCAATGCTGCGGTTGGCACGGCGGGCCGAGAAGCAGACAGCATACGTTGAAGTTGGTGAAGTCGCCACCCTGGATCATGAAGTTGGGGATAACGCGGTGGAAGATGGAGCCCTTGTAGTGCAGGGGCTTGCCGATCGATCCCACGCCCTTCTCGCCTGCACTCGCCACACAAACGCGACCCGTGGCTAAGGCACTCTCACCTCACCTCTTGTCCGTGTTGGGGAGTTAAAGTACCGGTGCAGAGAGCCCTGAAGTTCTCGGCGGTCTTGGGCGTCTTGTCCTTGTAGAGCTGCGTGCAGCAAATGAATGAATGAATTAATCAACTGATTATTCTTGTGCGTTCAATACGAAGAAAAGAGCGATGACGAAGTAATTGGAAAGATTTTGGTAATGCTGACTTCCGCAGTAATGTGATTGCAAGCGCCGGCACTAAAGCAGCTTGGCCTGCCCCACTGGTAGCGCCAAGGGAAACGCAATCAATACCTCCATCACGATTCTGCCGAGGGGCTTGTTCTCGCGGGTCACCTCGAAGAACACGCGGGGGTTCGTCGTGACGGGAGCGGCATTCGTAGTGAACAGTCTCTTCCACATCTTCAATGTATTGACGGATAGATGGCTCACGTGTCTCGTGCTTCGATCAAGAGCTACAAAAAACAAAAACCTTTGCGCCAAAAAGAAAAGGAAAAGAAACTCTCTAATGTGTGAAATTTCAGTGCGCTTGCGTCGGTGTGGTCTGTGCCGCGCTCAGGCCCGCCGCACCCATCTCCACCCGCTGCGCGTGCTCACGCGCACGCTCCTCTTTGCGCTTGCGCTTGAGGGTCTTCTTGCTGACGATCTTCATGCCGTACGGCCACACCGAGAACTTGGACAGCCGGGCGAACTGCACCGCAGTGAAGATGCCTGCATCGATCACACAAACCAACCTCGGTCGGTGTGTCCAATCCTCTGAGTGGGGTGGTGAGGGTGCGTACCGATGACGGTGACGATGTTGCTGATGAAGGCCATGATGAGGGCTAGAATGATGAGCCAGCCGAAGCACACCAGCCAGATGACATTGGCGGCGGTGTTGTAGGTGGTGCCAGGTCGTTGCAGGTCCGATGTGGCTTCTTCTGGCGGGATCGGCACCGGCTTGAATCCAATCGGCAGAATGGCCCAACTAAAAAGAGCCAATCACATGTGAGACTGTTGCATGTTAACCAGAGAACCACGCTGCATGTGGGCAAGAATGTGAGGAACGCACAGGGACCAGCGGAAAGCTTCGAGGCCCATGGGAATGCCCACGATGGTGAGGCACAGGACCAGGCCGGCGAAGAGAAACAACCCAGCCACCATCCACCCGCCCAGCACGATCCAAATGATGCGCCGAATGGTGAGCACTGGCTCTATCTCCAGCACGTACTGGACCCCGTCGTAGAATTTCTTGAACCCGTGCGCGCCCGTCTTCACCGCCTGCATTCTCTCTTCTGCTCTCCTGTCTCACTTCTGTTTCTGTTTCTTGTGCGTCCACACACTTCTTGTTCCTTCTTTTCCTGCGTCTCCTTAGTGTGGTCGTAGGTAGGGTAATCGATTCTCGGTGCTTCCGTCCCCTTCTCGCTTGTCGGTGCCGCCGATGGCGTTCCTTTCTCTGCACTTACGCTCGGAATTTCGCCTCCATCCCCTTGGGCCAAGCGGAGCATGACGCAGGACGGGCAACCAGAGTTCAGCAGGATCGGACAGTTGCGATGTACATTTACAAGTCCTGGTGGCCATTTTATTCGGGCTTTTGCTCTTCGGTCGAAGGTGACAGGTCGTTGTCCTCCTTGATGATGACAACGGAGCACGGCGCGTGTTCGACCACATACTGGCTCACACTGCCCACCGGGGACTTTTTGTCGGCGGTCATGCCCCGGCGCCCCATCACGATCACGTCCACGCCCAGCTTCTTGGCCTGGCTGGGCAGCTTCTTGCGCGCGTCGCCGTGGCGGATCACGGCCGTGTGGGGGACCTGGTGCTTCTCCAGCGTTTTGCTTAATCGCTCAAGCAGGGCTTCTCCCCGCATCTTGGCTCGCCAGTCCGAGTCGATGCAGGGTACTTCCATGACATTGGCTGAACACAGCGCACACGCACAGTGGTGAGATACAGGACGTGAGAGGGCCGAGAGGGCGCGCAAGGCAAAGTGGTGGAGTGGTGGTACGTTGCAGTTGGTAGACGTGGACGAGGAAGACGTGGTCATCGGGCTTAGCGTGTTTCAGAATCCACACCACCGCGTGCTTGGCGCTATCCGACTTGTCGACGGCAAGTAAGTACTTCATGTTGTGCTGTCTTTGCAGGGTCTCTGCCTTCTTGTGCGATTTGGGTTGGTTGTACCCCTTGCGTTTCTTTCGTGTAATTGTCAGGCTCCGATTGGTTGCCAAGACGGCGCATCACGTAAAACTGCTTGAGTTCGCCACGACCTGTAAAACTCCATTTTGCACTAATTTCCCTGTTGCATAGCTTTTCCTTCTAATTTTCCTTTCTTCTTTCTAATTCAAAATAATACTTCTAAACAGCTGCGGCGGGACTCCGCCTGCCGCCGTTCTCAAAAATCAAATCAAATACTTGTCTAAACAACATCCATGTTGGGGGGTCTGCCGGAGGAGCTTGTGCTCAAGTAACGGCTATTCTCTCCCCACAGTGCTTGAACGTTTGCTCACCTCCCCTCCCCAAACGGCCGCAGCATCTTGGGGTACCTCACCCCATCCGAGTTGGCTACATGCGAGTTGGTTGACTCCGAGTGGCGGCGCATCGCCCTCACCGACAGCCTATGGTGCCACCTCTTCCGTCTCGCCTACCCCGTACCACCTCCTAACCCTTACGCACCAATGCTCAAGCTCTGACTGCTTTGGTCATGGACTGCCCCAGGCGGCCGCTCTCTGGTACCAGCAGGGCGCTGAAGAGGGGTCGAAGCGGCCGCGCGTGGTGCACAAGGAGCTCTACCGCGAGCGTGCCGAGCGCGAACAAAGAGAGGCGGAGGAGTTCCAACGGCGCAAGACCACGCTCGAGGAGCCCACCACCGGCGACCGCGACGAAGCCTCCCTCTACGGTTCGATTCACCTTCAACCCTCTGGGCGTTGGCCAGACCTTACCATAGCTGACCTCATTGATGGGGTGCTTTGTGGATCGCAGATTCCCTGTACGCGGCAGAGCCTCAACCGTCAGTGAAGGCCCAGCTTCTGCTCAACCAATACAACACCAACGCGCACGAGGGCCGATTTGAAGATGCTCTCGAGAACAGCAAGCTGGCCCTCCACTACTTCGAGAGGCTCATCGCAGGTGCTTCTCAAGTTCTCTTTGCACCTCACTCCTTCCTCTTCGTTCAGTTCTTCGTTCGTTGGCTGACCTACAGTGGCATGAGGCAGATGCAGATAGCGAAGGTGAGGATTACCTGGAATGGTGCCTGGGGCTGATCGAGGCCCAGTCCAGCAAGGGCTTCGCGCTACGCCAGCTGGGCTACCTAACGCTGGCCGTCGAGTACTACCGCAAGGCCATCCGCACCTACGATGAGGTGAGTGCTCATTCGGCTGTGTCATTTTTCTTGGTGCAGTGCAGCACATATGACCCTTTTGTGTTGCACTGCTAACTGTGTCGTGTGCGTGTGCGGTGGTGCGTGCGATGTCGTGTGCGCTTCCAGTTCGAGGCCACGCTCTTCGTGACAGCGCCTGCTCGCATTGTCTCCAGGGCCAAAATGCACCTGGTGACCTGTGCCAAGAACTGCGGGGTGGCCTACATGCTGCTCGACAAGCCCGAGCTGGCGCTACCCATGATCGACCGTATCGTTGAGCTGCAGCAGGTTTCACTCAGTCCCGCCCACTCCGCTCGGCTGCTTCCCCTTGATCAGCAGCTGATAGCTTCCTCCATGTTGTTGTATCTGTAGAGCCTGTGGGACACCAACGCCTTCGCCGGTTTCGACCTGCAGACGCAGTATTTCCACCTTCTGGCCTGCTACACCAACCGGTACCATCCGCTCTGTCCGATGGCGAACGTGGTTGTGGCTTTTGAATCGAACCATCATCACTCGCTTGTTATTGTTAGGTTCAGAACGCTGGCGGCCCTTGGCGACTGGCCCAGGGCCGCCGCGGACTTCGCGCATCTCCACGGCGTGGTGGAGTCCCACCGGCGGGAGCAGGAGGAGCGGACCGAGCAGCAGGACCAGGCTTTTGGTGATGTGGCGACCGGCGTGTGGGGCGGCCTGTGCTCCCAGGTCGCCAACCTGGCTGACCAACAGCCCGACCACTACGCCCGCCTGCTGGCCGCCATCGACCAACACTTCCCTCACGCCTCGGCCGCTGCCCGAGACATCGCCAACAACTGACGCCACCGTCGTTGTCGTCCTCTTCATCATCATCATCATCGTGGACCACGTTGGCTCGGTTGGTTGGCACAATACATCTTTGTTCTTTTACACTCCTCTTGCCTGGGCTCATCATGGCGGGTGTGATGATGGCGCAGGTGAACCACACAAGCACGGCAGCCTGGCTTATTTGACCTCGACCTCCTCCTTAGCAGCGGCGGCGACGGAGAGGTGGATGACAGAGGGCGCGGGCTTGATGTCGTCCTGGGCGACGGGGGCGTTGGTGGGCGCCGACACGATGATGTCCTCCGGGTGGAACATGTCCTGGAGGAACTCGTAGGACAGCAGCGTGATGCCGAACTGCGGCGACGAGCGGAACACGCGCGGCACCACTCCCTTGAAGAACGCAGTCGGACCCTGTGGTGTGTGTGTGTTGTGTGACGCGGTTAATCGGGTAGAGCGGAGTGGCGGTGTCGAGGAGTTGGCGTACCTCGGACTTGAGCACCTGGACGAAGCAGTCGAGGATGCCGTTGTATCTGGCCTCGCCGAGCCTGGCCTCGACCTGCAATCGCGTCTTGATGACGTCGGCCGGGGTGGTGGTCGACGCGGCGGCGACGCCGGCCAGCGAACCGGCCAGCAGGAGGTTGGTGTTGGAGAGGCGGCCCTCCTCGTCCCTGAGCGACTGCTTGAGCTTGGCGTAGGCCGGGAAGTAGATGCCCGAGAAGGGGATATCGCGCAGGAAGCACGCCGACGCTCCCCTGTAGAGGCCTGTGGCGCGAAGAAGAAGCGATAAGAATTAATAAACGATTAATTAAAACCGAGAAAAAGAGTAACAAATAGAACAAGAATGAATGATCGTGGGGCCTCAGACGTTCATCTGAGAAATTCCTTCATAACGCGTGGTTCATGAAAGTGCATAATGTGGTCATCATTGTAGGCGCCGTATCATTGCTGGCAGAACACACGGACACGCACACACGCATGCACGCACACCACCGCACACAAGAGGAGATAGATGAAAGAGAAACAGGGGAGGGGAGGTCGGTTACCTGTAAAGCCGAGCTCCTTACAAATCTGGTAGGCCGATTTCTTGGCGCCGGGCGTTTCGCCCTGCACCTGAAGGCGGATCTTCACTATCTCGAGCGGGTTGGTGAAGATCACCTGCGAGGCTCCCGCACCAGCGCCGGCCAGAACCTCGAGCGGGAAGTAGATTTCTCCAGGCTTGGCGCCCTGCACCTGTAGGCACCACACAAAACACAACACAGCGTTCAGCATTACTCACTCCCGGCGGCAATAGTCGAATAGTTGAAGATGGCGCCTACCTGACCGAACCACGAGCGCAGGTAGTCGTTGACGACGAGCTTGATGGCCTTCTCGGGAGCGACACCGATCAGCTGGGGACCCAGTCCCTTGTAGAAGCCCTTGAAGCCCTCGTACTTGAGGACCTTGGCCGCGCAGTCCCACGACGACGTGTAGATGACGCGGCCCGGCGGCACAATGCCGCCCTTGGTGCGGCGCTGGTTCTGCATGCGGGTCTTCACCAAGTCGATAGGGTACACGAACGTGGCACCGATGGCGCCGGCAAAGCCGCCGATGGCGAAGCTCTCCATGGCCTTGACCATGGCGCGGCCGGGGTTGACGGCGTGTTTGATGACCTTGAGCTGCTGGATGTCGTAGAGCCGGCGGGCGCGCCTGAACTCCATGATGTCGAGGAAGGCGTTGCAGTCGAGCATGCCGCGCTTGTTCTGGTCCTCGAAGAGGTGGAACACGAGCTCGACCTCGGACGGGTTGAGCTCGACGCCGGTGGACACCCGGGCGGTGCGCCGGAAGTCGTCGCGCGTGATGTTGCCCGAGTTGGCCACCATCGCCATCTTAAGCGCGCGCTCGAATTCCGACAGCCGATAGATGAAGACGTTGAACTCGCGGAATCGATCGAAGGTGACCGAGGCGTCCTTGAATGCCGCGCTCACGGTCTTGAGGTTGTCCACCACGCGCTTGGGGATGCGGGTCGAGGGCGCGTTGACCAGCAGCACGCGCGCAAAGGCCTCCATCGGGATCGCGTTCTTGTCGCTCTCAAACGAGTTGCGCGAGAACTCCTGCGCCAGGATGCCCTCCTTCAACGACTGCACAGAGCGGGCACAAGAAAGAGAACGTGAGTTGGTTGCCGCGCGTGCGTCTTGTGAGTGGCGTGTGGCGTACACCAAAGATGAGACCAAGCTCAGCCTCGCTGATCTTGCCCTTGCCGTCCTTGCCGAAGTAGCGCTCCCAGTACGGGTCGTCCAGATCAAACATCAGACGCGGACCCACGCCCGTTGACGCCACCACCTTGCGGAACTCGTCTATGCGATGCGATGCGATCCATCAGCTCACAAGGCCCTTGCGCAGGTAGGCGGCGGGAATGGAGGAGTACCTTTGGCGAGGAGACCGTCAGAGTCGTTGTCGAAGACCTGGAAAGAGGTGGCAAGGGCCTTCTGGGTCGAGGAGGAGAGGGCATCGAAGAGGACAAACTCGGAGAAGGAGATGAGGGTGTCGTCGGTGGGGAACAGCTCGCGGAAGGTGTCCAGGGCGAGCGCCGGCCCGAGCTCGCTGTCGGGCGGCATCATGGAGGCGATGAAGTCCCGTCGCGTCATGAACTTGACGCCGTTGCGCTCCGCGCTGGCGTACTTGGTGAACAGCTTCTCCAGCAGTGCCAGCGGTTTCTACAAGTAGGAGACCAGATCGAACGAACAAACGCAACAACACGACATCTAACGGGTTTAGATCGTGCCCGGCCCCTACCCAGCCGCCCTGCTCTTGATGCTGTCTGCCAATTCTTTTGTTTTGTTGAATTTGGTCCATAAATTCGACGATTCATCGATTACACGCCCACAGCACTACGCGACAACCGAAATCAAGCACCAATTGGTCTGCACTGGAGAGAAGGACAAAATGGCGTACCTCTTCGCGATTGGTGATCTCATCGGCAAGTGGCAGAGTGAGAGCGGTCACGACCAGACCGGCACCCACGCCGATGGCGAGGATACGCTTGATCACGCCCGAACCGCCGTTCGACGACGCGACCTCTTCCTGCGCGTGCGTGCGAATGGGCTGGTTGTCGGTGATGATCGACCGTCTGGGCAATCGCAGCAGCGACGCCGAGCCCCCCTGCCTGCCACCGCCCAGGAGGCGTGACGAAACCGTGTTCGCCCTTCGTACGACGAGACCCTTGCGCATTGTTGTGTAGTGACTGATTTGTGGTGTCCGGCGTGCACGTCAATCTGTCCTTCCTCTTCCTCTTCTCTCTCTAGTGTCTTGTTCTCGATTCGCAGTGTCCAGAGAAGGGCTGCAGAGCAGTTTGCTGGTTGGGAGGGTGCCAGGCGGTTGAGGTCTTGACACCAAAGAAGAGACGAGGGCAAAATGGCGGGGAGCCTCCCCGTCCCCAAGGCCCAGCGTACGTCTTCTTCATCGATTGGGACCTTGGGCTTTCTCCACAAGCAGTGGTTATTTCTTTATAATTTTCATTATATTATAGGGATTGAGAAAGCCCAAGGTCCGCAAACCAAGAAATTCCCTTTTCTTACTTTTTCTTTTTTGGCGCAGCTGTTTGCGCCACCGTCAGTCGGTGGGGCGGTACTCCTGGACGTGGGCGATGAGCTTGGTGCAGCACTCCTGAATTGGCTGCAGGTCTGCTGCAGTGATGTCGGCACCCATGGAGTACAGGGCAGCCTGCTTGACTGTGGTCGCCACCTCTTCCGGCAAGAACGTTAGGTCGGCGGTTGCCGCGTCATCGCGCAACCCTGCACGGGGTTGACCAAGGTGAGGTCCTCTGTTGGTGTTAATGATGAGGACGAGGGAGGAGGCCATACCGATGGCCAGAACACACCTGGCGTCGCTGACGCCATCAGGGACTAGTTTATGCAACTCCGGAAAGTGCCAGCCGTACCACTCCCGCACCGAAGCCACATACTGATGCCACTTCACGAGTCACCACAACTGGCGCACCAGCACGAAGCCGCGGAGGCGAGGGTACGCACTTCGGCAGCCACCTTGTCCATGGAGTACTGAAAATGAAATGATTTTAAAAAATAAAATAAAATAAAATTCTCTTGCTCTTTTTCACCCGTATTCGTGGAACCACGACGAAAGGGAGGCCGACGTTCGTTGCGGCCTCTTTGATTGTTGTGACCGATATCACGCCTCTTTCCGCCACAACCCCACCAAGTGCAGTAATGGATGCTCCTCAATACAATCCGCCAGCGGTGGTGACCTCATCCGCGTCATCTTCTGCTTCTTCATCTTCTGCTCCAGTCCTTTTCTACACCCACATGCCCGCCGGGTCTTACGTGTACAACCCACCCATGATCGCCCCCGTCGGCACGGGCGGCTTGCCTGCACCCGTACAGCAGGGCGCCACCATCTACCAGCCCGCAGTGTACCAGCAGATGCCGCCCCTGTCCCAGCCCGGCCAGATGCTCTACTCGCCCCCGGTGGCCGGCCCCTACGTGGCCGGCTCGGCCGGCCCTTCGTCATCATCGGCATCGTCGGGCCTGTCCGCCTCCACAAGTGCGGCCTACCTCTCGCCCGGGGCTTTGCCTCCGTCGTCGCGTCCTTCTCGCCCTCGCCTGGTCTCTACCGTCGCTGCGTCGTCGGTGCACTACGTCGCTCCCTCTGCCCCCACCCTCATCGCCGCGCCCACCGCACCCGAACAGGAGGTACAACACCTTTTCTTTATCTGTTATTTATTTGTATTTATTATTCGTTAATTACGCCACCGTGGGAGCAGCAAGGAGCGACGCCGTTGGCCGTGCATGTACAGATCCCCAACGCCGAAGTGGTGAGCAACGAGAAGAAGCCCTTTGTCGTACGGCACCTCCTTCGTGTCCTTTGCGTGTGATTGCACCGGCGCACAGCTCAAAGCACGGCACTCACTTCATGATGTATTCGGCCCTGTAGGTGTTTGAGATCCACTTCCAGATGGGCGACGTGCAACACATCGCCCTTAAGCGCTACAGCGAACTACGCAAGATCCACGATCAAGTACGCCGCAGCTGCAATCTATTCATTTTGGCTCCACGCCGCTCACCACTCTTGCTTGTTTGTTGCCAACACCGTCTCCCAATCCCAACCTACGCAGCTGGTCAGCAATGCCGCCCTGCGCGAGTGTACCCTGCCCGATTTTCCCCCGGCGCCGTGGTTCACCGATCACACCAAGCCGGAGCACATGACCCGGCGAAAGAAGGAACTCGTGCGGTACACGCCCCACCTTCAACGAAGCACCGCATGCCGGCCAATGGAGCGTTGATGCGACACCGAACCACATTACTAACCATCATGATGGTGGCGCGTTTCAGGTACTTCAACGCGCTGCTGAAGGAACCGAAGGTGTTGGTCCTTCCCAAGTTTCACGTGCTCATGGAGCTGGCCACAGATGCGGCCGAGGCCATGCGCGCGGTCGGCAACCACATCCTGGATGCGGTAAGTTGAGCCCCTGCGCCATTGCCCGCGACTGCGATCCGAGAATGCATGCTGACCACTGTGCGTGTGCGGTGGTCCGTGCCGTCTCTCGTGCGCAGAGAATGGAAAGGCAGCGAGCCGAGCAGGAGCGGAAGCGACAAGCCGAAGCCGAACGACAGCGGAAGATGCGGGAGGCCTACAATCACGCGCAGACATTCCACCGGGACGACCACTATCAGGTGTGGTACAACGGCGCCCAGATGACCTCGACCCGCGCCCTCACCTACAACGAACCCACGGCCTTCAATCTTCGAGAGAAGTTGTGGGGCTTCGGCGATGCCACGATCAAGGGTACGCCCACTTGGCGCGAGGGAGCGGGAAGACGCCAAGTTGAGCAAGTTGCGCACTCACGTATTGCGTTGATGCCCGACAACAGGACCCAACGGCCAGCCGTGGTTTCAAATCAGTAAGATCAACCGATCGTTGTTTCACTTCCATGACTGCCAATACGCCATCCTCAACATGCAGGTACGCCGCCTCTCACGCCCACGCTCGAAACAGCGCAAGTTGTGCCGCACTGTGCTGACGAGCTCTTCTGTTTGTCGTGGCCACCTGACAGGGCGAGCCGTTGATCCTGCTGCAGGAGTGTTGGAAGTTCATGTCGCTCAAATTCAAGATTTACAGCATCCTGACCGATGAGTGCGGTCAGAGGCGTCAGCACATGTTCAAGATGTGCTCTATCAAGCGGGTACGCGTGCCTGTTCTGTCGCCCCAAAGCCGATGATGTGCTCACCGGCGGCCTGTTCGCCCATGAAGACAAGCATCTTCGGTGTCGTCGAGTACGTGATCAGGATGGCCACTCCCTCCACAGCGCGGGACTGCCGCCCCTGCCGCAAGTCTTGTACGCACGCTCTCCGCCAAGCCAGACCTTTGAGCGTAAGTGGTTGCATGTGCACCCAGTTCTCACCACATCTCGGCACACGTGCGCAGTGATCAAGTGCGATGGTTCTTGGGGTGATTGGAACACCAGCTTCTCGGTGGGCAGATACGAGACAGCTCGCGTCAGCCGCAACTTTGCCTTCATGACCACCGGTACCGGCCTCGACCAACTCAACTCACATTCCTCGTTTCGTGTTCGCACATTGACCTGCTGTGTCTTCGGACCTCGATACGCGCAGGTGACTACGACATTCAGGTGTCGCCGGGTCAGGACGTGATCCTCTACCTCGCTCTGGCCGTGTGTATCGACAAGATGCACCACGAGGCCACCCGCAAGTGACGTACCACATTATCCTGTCCGCACCTTAACTCGCCAAATACCCAATACCCAAAGAAAGCGCTTCCACACAGACCCAACTCCCAGGCCTCCACACGCTCCTTCCCGGTTGTGTGCGGTGCGTGTCGTGCGGTGCGTGTCGTTTGCCAGGAATTTCTGGCTTTGGCGACGGAAATTGCCGACGGAAGTACAACGGACAAAACTAACAAACGCAAGCTCGCCCGACACAACTGCTGTACCTGCACAGGCCGAGCGCTGCTGATCTGCCGCATGAGGCGCACACCTCTCCGTGGGGCTCTACTGCTCCACAACAAACCGGGCCACGGCTCAGCATCATCATCATTATCATCGATTTTGGCCCCATCTCGCATTCTCTCCATAAGGGCCATCCCTGCTACAGCTTCCTGTGCATCCTCTGTTCGTCTTGTCTCCCAAGCGAGGCTGCTGGCCACCCAAGCCAATTCGAAGAATTTGAAAATTTCGAATGAGGAGAAAGAGATTGAGAAGGATTGGAAGCAGGAGGCGAAGGAATTACGAGAGGAGCTGCGATTGCTGAAGGAGGCCGTCCGCCTGCTGCAGCAGCGCGAAGCTTCCTCCTCAACCAAGCCAGTTCGCGCCGCCAGGAAGTCCGCAGCGGCAGCCGCTACGCACCTCGAAGATGCTGCATCTCCCCCAGGCACCCTCGCCACGGAGCTTCCACCTCTGCCGCCAGCTACCACGTCAACGAAGGTGGAGGTGACCGTGTCCGACGCCTCGGTTAAGGACGACCGGGTGAACCGCGACGTGAAGGAGATGGTCAAGCGGGCGCTACTCGCCCTACGTGGTCCCGCCGACGCCACCGCCACCCCCGTCGACGCGGCCAACTCCAACTGGCAGGCCCGCCTCAAGGTGCCTTGGCCTCACTCGTGCTGTGGTGTGATGAGATCACCGGTTCTCAAGTCTCACCCGGGGCATGGCGTCAACAGAAGCTCATGCGGCAGGACGACGTGGCCTGGGTGGACCGGCTGCTGGCCTCCAACGTGGCGAAGCGGCTGCCCTCCGAGACCGACTGGAATCGGCTGCTCGAGCAAACCAAGAACCTCTCCAAGGAAGTCAAGGAGGTCAAGGTACACGACTCTTCCGCCTTCTTCGTGCTCGCTTTGGCCATGATTGGAGCCATGGATGACACACGCACAACCGCACACGCACACAATAGGTGAAGAAGTGGCTGGCCGAGCACAAGGCGGTGGCCTGGCTGCAGACGAGGCTGGAGAAGCTCAACACTGTCAACCCCAAGGTGGAGTGGGAGCAGGTGCTGACGCGGCTGAAAGCGATCCCGCCCGGCATCCTCTCGCTCGACCACGTGCAGACCCTGCAGCAGTCCAAGACGCTCGATGGCGACGCGCAGGTCAACCGCAAGCAGCTTGAGTGGATGGCCAAGGTCGCCTCCCGCCTCGCCAAGAACCAGGCCAAGCGAAAGGTAGTCATCCACGACCAACGACACGACGCGCACCTCCATTGCTGTTGAGTCGCGAGCTGATGGGGTCGCGCCGTGGTGCGTGTTAGGTCAATCTGCCCGAGGTCCCGGCACCCACGAAGTACCCGATCGTGCTGGCCCACGGGCTGGGCGGCGACAAGCCGTTCCTGAAGTGCTTCATGGGCATTCCCGAGGACCTCAAGCCGCTGGGCGTGCCCGTCTACACGCCCAAGGTGGCGCGCTACGGTACCGTGTTCGCCCGGGCAGAGACCCTCAAGGAGCAGATCATGCAGGTGCTGGAGGAGACGCGGGCGCCCAAGGTCAACATCATCGGACACTCCATGGGCGGTCTCGACGCTCGGTACTCGCTTGGGTTCCTAGGCGCTGGATGTCAACCTCAATGCTTGCTTGCTCACACACACCACACACACACGGTACACACAGGCACTTCATCTCCAACCTTGGAGGCCACGAGGTGACGGCGTCGTTGACCACGCTGGGCACGCCGCATCGCGGATCGTCCTACAGCGACTGGATCATCGCCATGTCTGACGCCATCGGCCTCGAGCGGCTCTTCCAGGCCCAGGTTCGCTCCCGCCTGCCGCAGGCGGTGCCTCTCCCTCGTGGTCGCTGGTGCAGACTGTACTGACGTCACTGGCACTGGTGGCACCACCACGCAGATCCTTCCGTTCCCGATGGAGGGACACCATCACGTGACGCCCAAGTTCATGAAGGACGTGTTCAACCCGCAGACGCCGGACCACCCCGACGTGGCCTACTTCTCCATGGGCGGCAGCAAGAAGATCGCGCGCACCCACCCGCTCTTCATCTGCCAACGCATCCTCTCCAAATATGAAGGTGCGCACCTTAGAGCAGTGGAAGGGTGTTTCGTTCTTGCGTGGTAGTAGTGGTAGTAGTGCGTATTGAGCAATGCGTTCGTGCGGCAGGCCTGGAGAATGATGGACTGGTGAGCGTGGAGTCGAGCAAGTGGGGCGAGTATTTGGAGACCCTCGACATGGACCACGCCGCCATGATCAACTGGTCCTACCAGTACGCTCGCCTGCGCACAACGCGTTGTGTTTTCTGCGCGTGCTCGCCCTGACACTTGAATTCGTGTTGGTCGTCTGCGTTGTTGGTCGACCGGTGCAGATACGATGCCCGCGAGCTGTACCGACGGCTGGTCAATCTGCTGCGCGACAAGGGCTTCTAGTAATTGGAGACAGCAAGCCCCACCCCCATAATCGTCGATTGTTCGTAGTGGAGGAGACGGGGAGAGGAAGCAGAGGTAGTTACCATGTAATCATGCACCATGACGTGGCCAGAAGCCCACCCCACCTTCCCCAACAGGGCGCAAGTAAAAGCATCCTTGATCGCTCGCACACCACACCCAGATGGCAGCGCCCCGTACCAGCTCCCACGACAACAATGCAACACCCTCCCCCCCCCCCTCCCAGGAGCAGCAAGGGCTGGTGGCGACTGCTGGACAGTCTAACAGAGAAAGCACGGCGGGTACAGAGGTCCTGGTGTGTTGATGGTCCACTAGGAGTGCCGGCCCATGCCCAGCTCGCGCATAAGTTCGTTGTAGCTGGCGTCTGCGGACGATGACGCAGAGGACGACGACGATGCTGCGGCCGCTGAGGTGTCTCCTCCCTGTGGCTGCTGCGGCTGCTGCGACACGGCCGCGAGCGGACTCTCTGCGGTGCCCCCCCCCCCGTTGAATTAGCACAAGCGGCGATTGGTGGCTGCTGGGTGAGATGAGGAGGAGGAGTAGGAGAAGGCGCACGAGAGTAAGGGCTGGCGGCCCAGAAGGGAAGAGTGGGCTTGGCCGCAGCAGCGGCAGCGGGCGCTGGTGGCGCTTGACCGTTGCTGGTCGTGGCAGCAGCGGCCGAGGTTTGCGTAGCAGAAGATGAAGAGTACGAGGAGTACGACGACGCCGAAGCAGCCGCTCCCTCGCCGTAGTCGGCCCGCCCTGTGTTGTGTGGTGCGCACGCGTGAGCCGATGCTGTGTGCGTTCGGGCAAGGAGCGGACTGAAGGACAAGGGCGCGTACCTGATGGTCGGCGAGATTCGGCTGCCGGCGCGTAGGGCTCATATTTGGCGACGTACGGTTCTGAGTTGAAAGAGCAGAAGAAGGAGGAGAAGAACCATGCGGGAGTGAGTTTGGTGGTGGTTTGTATGTGGCGAAGCTCGCGTGGGGGTACCGGGAGCGGGTTCGGGGAGGGCGTGGCGCGAAGTGGAGTACTCTTCAGCCGTGGGCCTCTTGGGGCCGAGCTCGCCGTCCTGCGCCAACGCAACTACAAGTTAACGCCCACGCCCACGCCCACGCCCACGCCCACGCCCACGCCCACGCCCACGCCCACGCCCACGCCCACACGTACATCTTCATCGGGGCGTGGTTTCTTGGCGACGGGGTACTCCTGGAAACGGCGCGAGGCCTGCGGCGACGTGCTGCCGTCGGCGGCCGCGCCGGGCGGGCCGGCACCCTCCGACGACTGACCGGCGCCCTCCGCCGTCGTCCCGGCGCCTTCTTCCGTCGCGGCGCCGGGCGGACCCGTAGGCGCGGGCGGCTGTGGTGGCACCGCACCGGGCGGGTAGCCCGCGTACATGCCGTAGCCGTAGCCGTAGGGCTGGCCGTAGGCGGCGTAGGCCTCGGCGCCCGGCGGCGCGCCAGCGGGTGCGTAGGGCGACGGGGCCTGGCCGTACGGAGCGGCGGCGCCCGGCGGGTAGGCGCCGGGGGGCTGGCCGTACGGCGGCACACCGGGCGGCATTCCAGGGACGACGCCGGGCGGGTAGGCGCCGTAGGGCGTCGGCGCGCCGTAGCCGCCGTAGCCGCCATAGGCTCCGCCGTAGGGCGGCGGCGCACCATACGGAGGCATTCTGCACATGCCAGGCATTCCATCGTGAGTTATGTTGATTATGGGGAGAGAAAGCGGGGAAGGGGAGGGGGAGAAGGAGAGGAGGGAGGTACCCGGGTGCGCCCATGGGTGGGTAGGCCACGCGGGGAGGGTAGCCGCCACCGCCGTAGCCGCCCATCGGTGGGCCGCTGGCGCGAGCGGCAAAGTTCTTCTTGTGCTCCTCAAAATCTTCTCGCACCGTGCCGAGCAGGTCCTCCGACAACTTCTTGGCCGACTCCAGCGCCTGGTCACATGACACAACACGGTGTGAGCGGATGGACCACGAATGTGGTGCGAGTGTGAGAGTTCCTCGGATTGTTTACGCACCTGCTTGTTGCTGGCGATGATGAGGAGGTGCATCTCCTCTTCGTCTTCGGGCTGCTCGGCGGGATTATCGGATCGCCGCCCCTTCAGCTGCACCCGAGCCCGCGATTGCGCTTCGATGTGCTTCACATAGGCTCCCTTGTATGAGGCAGCAGGAACGACGTCAACACCATCAGCTCACTCACACACACACACACACACAACGAGTGGCCCACGCACCTTCGGCCCAATTATCTTGCCCACGTAGTTAAAGTTCATTCGTCGGGCCTCCGCCAGGTCGATGCCCACGAACACCTTGGCGGTCTGCTCCTCCCGCGACGACTGTGTGGTTGGGTGGTCCACGACAACGTCAGCACCGCACACCGCACACCGATGGTGATGGGTTGGTCGGCCGTTGGGTGGAGTGCACCAAACGCTGCGTACCCGAAAGGGCGATATCTCCCCCTTCATGAGGGTGTTGATCTTGCTGACGGCGTTGTCCACCTCCTGCTGGGTGGCGGCCGAGACGTGGAGGTAGAGCGGCCGGTCGGCGGGGGAGGTCACCGGCAGGTCGGCCTCGTGCGGCGGCCTGAACCGGCCACGGGATATCACCGTGGCCCCCGTCTGCTGTTGAATCTGCGCGCAGCACACCCCACATTGTGTGTCGGCGTGCGTGAGTGTGGATGACCATCAAGCCGTGCGTGCGTGCGTGTCGGATACCTCCTGGTGGGTGACACCCTTAGTCAGCAGGTAGCGCACGGCGGGCGGACAGTTGTTGATCTCGACTTCTGCGACCAGACCCTCCTCCTTGACTGGCAGTGGCGGCAGAGGCGCGGCGGCAGCCTGAGACCGCGGCGTCACCAGACATCGAAGGAAAAAGATGAGTTGAGTGAGCGTCAGGCCGGGTGGTGGCTCTGTGGCGATGAGATCGGAGGCCTTGGGTACCGCTGCCGTGGTGGGCGCGGCTCCCTTGGCGGCGAGCATGGCGTTGAGCCGGCTGGCGGCGAAAGCGGCGATGGAAGCCGGGTTGGTCGGATCGATGAGGCCGCCGGGCGGAGGGGCGCCGTACACGCCACCGCCCATAGGCATGGACATGGGCGGAGGGCCACCAACGGCAGGTGCACCAACTGGTGCATAGGGCGGGAGGGACGGGGTAGCGGCGGCAGGCGCTGCCTGCTCGCCACCAGCGGGAGAGGGCTCCGCCACGTCCCACTTCCTCTTCCTGTTCGAATGCAAAGGTGCGAACCCGGCCACAGCATCAAGAGAGTTGGGGGGGGGGAGGGGAGGAGCGGCAAGGGAAGAAGATTAAAGAGCCAATTGGTGGTGCGATTGCAAGGCCATCAAAAGAAGCCGCATTTAGAAGCAAAGATGTGGAAAGTCAGAGGTGAGAAGGGACAAAAATTGCAAAAAAAAAAAAGATAGTGGAGATTAAGACCTTGGCTTTTGGTCCGCGCTCAAGTCGCTCATCACTTCACCCTCGCAGTTCTCCCCCCGAGATGGAGATTCGGCCTTCGCAGCGATTGCGCAAGAATTGGACGCGAAAAAGAAAATAAAACGAAATCTTCCCTGAAAATCATTTTTTAAAAGATTTAAAAAAGGCGGGAACGTAATCCGTCATCATTCGGCACAGAAACATACAAGTAGGATGAGATTGCGAGTAAAGGAAACAAATGGACGATTGCACACGGTCGAAGCCGACCCGCAAATTCAATTCGATCGATTTCGCGAGATGGTGCACAAGCTAGTGCCTGGCATCGCCCCCGACATGCAAAAACTCGTGTTCGATGGCCGCCTGCTTGACGCCGACACGCTCAAAGCGACGGGGCTCAAGGATGGAGGTGCCGCCCTTGTTCCTTTTCCCTTCAACTCTGCTACTGGCTTCTGATCTTTCCTTCCTGGACCTACATGAACGTCGTTGCCCTCACGTCGACCCTACAGACATCTTGGTGCGTGTCATCTGGAGTCAGTTGATGTGCGGGGTAGTGCTGACACTCATGTCGTACCTCAGGTGGTTCTGGCGGCGCGGCCCAGGCCGCGTGGTGCCTCTGCCGATCACCTCGACGTGATGCCGACGGCGAGGACCATCCTCGCGGCCACCCAGCGCCAGACTGCCGCCGGGGACGGTCAAAAGAAGAAGAAGGCGAGGTCGTCGAGCAGAGCGGTCAAGCGGGACTCGATAAGGAAGCGAGCGCAATCGCTCACCAGGGCCGATGGCGAGGAACACACCACCACGACCACATCCGAGGCCGGCGGTTCGCCAGCTGTGGACGACGGAGCGTCGCCAAGTGCGGGTGGGCAGCAGGCCTCGAGGCGAAGGCGACGGCTGCCCAAGGTGCCCGAGCTTGCCCTGCGTGGGCTGATCGAGATGGGCTTCACGGCAGGTCGTGCTAGAAAGGTGCCACATCTGCTCTGCGCTTCGATGCCGTGCCTTGCTTCGATGTTGGCTCACTTGATGCGTGAATGGTGTAGGCCCTGCTGTTGAATGGGATGAACACGCAAGCGGCGATGGAATGGCTGCTCATGCACGGAGAGGACGAGGACATCGACGCCCCGATCACCGAACAGGAGCAGCAGCACATCCTCGAGAACGAACGCAACTTCGTGCCGGACGATGAGGTGCGCAACTCTCTCGCCACACAACGGCTGATCTGCTGCTGCTGCTGCTGAACCTCGCGTGTGCAGGCCGCGCGACAACTGGGCGAGATGGGCTTTGGCGAGGAGGACGTGACTCGGGCTCTGCGGTACTCGCGCAACAACCAGGACGCTGCGCTGGCTTGGCTGCTCAGTGATCGCCAGGTTTGTTTGCTCTCCACTCACTCGCAGTGTCTTCGCACCCGCCCACACTCATTCGGTTGGTGTTCTCTCGCGCGCGCGCACGTTGTTAGGATGAGCAGTCTGGTGGCGAGGAAGACGATGGCGAAGAAGACGATGACGAAGATGACTTTGACGGCGAGGAGGTGGAGGGCGACGAGGCGTCGAACGCGCTGCTGCAGGCCATCTTGGGCAACCCCGACATCCGCTCCGGCCTCCAGTCGGAGCGTGTGGTGCGAGCGCTCGAGCGGGTCATGCAGAACCCGCACACGGCCAACGAGTACCTCAACGACCCAGAGATCGGGCCCATCATCCTGCAGATCCACTCCCTCATCGACAACCTGAGGTCCTCCTCGATGGCGGACGGGGTTGGCGAAGAGCTCGAGGGGCTCGGAGAAGGCGAGGAAGACGACTTTGAGGACCTCGATGGCGGCGATGACCTCGGACCCATGTACTGAAGCCGTGTGCAGCGCACACCGCGTGCTGTGCACTTGCCAGTCGCCGAACACGCACACGTACCACCGCACGCACACGCACACGTACCACCGCACACGCACACGCACAAAGGCAAAAAAAGAGATGGCGAAAGGGGTGGGGTCGTGCGTGATTGATTGATGGCAGGCCTTTGATGCATTCTGTTGGGCACAGAGAGAGATTGCCAAGAAGTAGAGGGGAGGGAGGGGATTTACTCGTTCGACTTGATGGGAATGCCCAGGCGCTGGGCGGCCGTGACGTTGACCTTGGCAGCGATGCCGGGTCCGGCGCTCGATGACGACGATGCGGTGGTGGTGCCAGCGAACCTCTCCGCCCGCTGTTTCTTCTTGTCATCGTCCTTTGTTGTGCCAAACCGCTGCGCCCTCAGTTCCTTCTTCTCGGTGTCCTTGGTGGGGCCGAACCTTTGCTTCCTCTTCTCCTTGACCTCGGCTTCATTCACGATGCCAAACCTTTCGCTCCTCTTCTTTTTCTTGTCCTCTTCGACCAGAGGGGAGGCCACGCCGAATCGTTCCGCCCTCTTCCTCTTCTTGTCATCCGAATCGGCAAGGCCGCCAACCGCACCAGCGCCGCCGCCACCGCTGACGCCAAATCGCTCGTTCCTCCTCTTCCTGCGCTCGGCTTCAGTGAGGGTGGCAGTGGATGACGCGCCCGATTCGTCGATGCGAGCCTTCTTGGGGCTGCTGGCAGCCTCCTCCTTCACCTCTTCATCTTCCACCTCCTCGTCCCTGGGAACCTCCTGATCTTCGTTGGCCGTGCTCATTGTCGGTGGTGTAAATGATGGTGGTGAACGTTGCGAATCGCGAGGGCCAACAAAGAAGAGAGGAAAGGTACCAGAGAAAAGAGCCAATTTTCCGGGTTATTGTGCGGATTGACGGAAATGGAGGCGTCCCAGGATTTATTCCTATTTTTCGAAGGTCAGTCCTTCTTTTTCCCTTCTTCTCTTCCATCGCCGCTTCGTCCCCTCTCTCTGGTGGTACGCATGCGCCCCTCGATTGATTTCGCCTCGCATTTGCGGCTTTGTCATGCCTGTGGGCCATACTCGCATGCTGCTGCTGTGGTGATGCTCCAGAAATCATCGTTGGCTTCGATCAAGCTGCTCACCATTTCCATTTGATACGACAGAAATGGCCTCTACCGATCTCATCTGGCACTTGGTGAAGAACAACAACGCCTTCCTCGTCAGGAGGGACAGGTGTGCGTTCTCTAAGGAGGCCGGCAACCTGCGCAACCTTCACGCCCGCCGCTTCTCTGGCCTCGCCCAGAGGCAGGCCATCGACATTCAGGCCTCCGCTGACGGCAAGGGCGTCGTGCTCTCCGTTAAGTCGAGCAAGCCCAGCCTCAAGAGGAAGCCCGCCAAGTCGTGGCAGAAGGTGACCCTCAAGAAGGATTTCCGCCGCACGGCTCGCGCCATCCAGGGCGCCACCCGCAAGTACAGGTCCGACCTCACCGGCGCTGCCCTCGCCCGTTACACCAAGCTCTACTACGCCGCCAAGTCCAAGGGAGTGGCCAAGAAGCCCATCACCCACCAGGCCAGGAAGAGCGGCAAGACGCTCGCCAAGGCCAGGAGGGGCGGCAAGGCTGCTAAGCACGCCGCCTCCAAGAAGACCACCCCCGCTGTCCCCGCTCAGTAAATGAGATCGCCATATAAAATTTACCCTAGTACTTAATGATTTTGGTGTTTCATTGATTTGTTTGCATGTTCCCCAAGATATGTGTAAATGCCTTATGTGGTGCAGTGGCCAGCCTGTGGATCTTCCACCATTCTATTAACACATCAGTAAAATGGGGTGTGTTTGAAAAGTTGGTGTTTAAAGTGTTTAAAACAGCAGGTGAGTGGTTACACCACACTTGCATTGCAAACAATGAAGTCCCCATGCTGTGTCAGCCTACTGCAAAGCTTTGCCTCCATGATGCAGTTCCTTAAAGTCTATGGAGGTGGCCACAACATCTGCTTCATGTTGGAATGACATGCTCTTGGTGTTTCACATGTAGGCATTTTAAATGCCCACAAAATATCCATAAATAGGCCATTAAAATAGGCATGTTAAATGCTCAAATAGGCACATTAAATGCCCACCTAAATGCTCACAAACAGGCACATTAAATGCCCACAAATATCCACATGTAGGCATTTTAAATAGGCACATTAAAAGGCCAACACATATCCATGTGCAAGATCTTAGCACACAACTCTGCAGTCATGGCTTGTAGTAATGCAGTAGCAATGGCTCTCCAATATTCATTGTTAATTTGATGCTTGTGGTGTATCTGTTCTGCTGGTGCTATCACATCAGTTCATGCCTTGCCTCAAACATGGTATGTCCAACCAACAACCCACACATAAACACCTTTTGGTATCTTACAATGCTCATGATTGAACTTTTCAAAAAGCTCCTTCAACCTGTGGCCACATCAAATGTGAGTGACCAAATGACTGTGTTTTTTTGTGAACACAAAAACATTTCTGGAGGTGTTCTTATTCCTGGTATTGTGTTGTGATGAGCTTTTTTCACAGTGCAAGGAGATCTGGGGGGTCTCTTCATGGTGAAGTTAGAGGGATGATACTTATTGAGTTATGCCAGGAATTTGTGAGTGCTGTGATGGGCTTGGGCGTGTGCCTCCAACACACAGTGCTGTACCAGAGCAGGGAAAGGTTGACAGAAGAGAAAGAAATGACAGTGATATAATGGCAATATGCCTCACAAAGCTTCCATTAGGGCTGCACAAAGCCCCAGCAGTCTGATGGAATCATTGTGTATGCCAATGCATTGATTTGTCTACCATAAGTTTTACTAAAACCAGTTTTAAATTCTTAAATTATGTTTATTCAATTTTATGATTATATGTTTGAATTTTGATGGAGTGGAATAAAATTCATTTTTCCATCAGCACACACAGTTTCATTTTTATGGCCTCATTCTTTCACTCCCTCAATGACTGTGACTCACATTTCATCTGCCCCCAGGTTCTTCTGGCAGTTGATGGCACAACCAAGGCAACATCATGCTCCCTTGCTCTTTGTGTTGCAGGGATAGAAGGTGACCAAGCCTAGTCAGCAATGATCAATATGATGAAGGTAATTGGAGCAAAGACAGCAGAAGACATTGTAGCAGCATGGCTCAACCTGCAGGAACAACAACACAGCCAAGGAAACAATTTCTTTAGTCCTCCAATGCTCACTCTGATGCATCCCTACCCAAATGCCAGAGCCCAGATCTCACAAAGTCAAAAAACCCATGGCAAAATACCTACCATCACATTTTTCTTGGACTGAAGAAAAACTCTGCATATGTAAACACAATGATTCCATCAGCTGTCTACAACCCTATTGACAGCTTAGTGAGTCATATTACCATTACATCACTGTCATTTCTCTTCTCTTCTATCAACCTTTACTGCTCTGGTTGGGCCACAGGTGCTCATAAGGCCTCACATAGCCACCTGCTGGTGTACTTTGCCTTACAATTTTCTGTGCTGTAACTCCGGACCCTGGTCGACAAGAAAGAGAAAAACAGATCATCAATTCTTCACTTTTTCCGCGGCCGCCAACACCGAGGAGGCCAGAGGTCGCGACAAATCCTTGTTCTTTCGCTTGCCTCTCCGCGCCACAACACTTTAGCAGTACCCTCGAGGTCCACCCAATTCGCATTCGAAGTGGAGGATAATTTGGAGGAAGAGATGAAGAGGAAGCTTGATCTCGGCCCGGGCACGGCAGTAAGCTCTCGCGGCGATGCCACGAAGACCGGCACCAATCCCTACAACGGGCGACCCTTCTCGCAGCGCTACTACCAAATCCTGGAGAAGAGGCAGACCCTGCCCGTGATGGAACACAAGCAGTCGCTGCTCGAGAAGGTCGAGAACAACCAAGTGGTGGTGCTGGTGGGCGAGACGGGATCGGGTAAGACCACTCAGGTGCCTCAGTTCGTCGTCGAATCGCCCGTGCGCGCTGGCAAGAAGGTGGCCTGTACACAGCCGCGAAGGGTGGCCGCCATGAGTGTCGCTCAGCGTGTGGCCGACGAGATGGACGTCACGCTGGGCCAGGAGGTGGGTTACAACATCCGTTTCGAGGACGTCACCACCGAGCGCACCATCCTCAAGTACGTCCATCACAAATCCTCTCTTTCAATTTTAATCTTCATTTTTGTAAAGATTAGACCCTAGCGCATACCTTCTCTGTTCATTTTATTGATCAAATTCCCCCTTCTTTCCATTCACCGTTACCGCCACAGTTTCTCACCTTCCGATTTGAATCAACTGTTGGTGATCACCTCCGCCGCTTGACTCCGGCAATCCGTTCGTTTCGAAACGAATCAACTTCCGCATGTTCTAGATACCTCACGGACGGTATGTTGCTTCGCGAGGCGATGAGCGACCCTCTGCTCGAGCAGTACTCCATGATCATCCTTGACGAGGCACACGAAAGAACCCTCGCCACGGACATCCTCTTCGGCCTCATGAAGGAGATCCTGCGCCAGAGGAAGGACCTCAAGCTCATCGTCATGTCTGCGACCCTCGACGCCGCCAAGTTCCAGAAATACTTCGATGGCGCTCCGCTGGTGGTACGCAAACTGCACCCCACAAAATCTTTTCCTTCCCATCATTGTGCAGAACGCATTGGAAGCTCACCCATCGTTTTTCCCTGAGTAGGAGGTGCCCGGTCGCATCTTCCCCGTGGAGATCTTCTACACGCCGGAGCCCGAGCGAGATTACCTCGAGGCTGCGATCCGAACAGTTGTACAGATCCATTTGTGCGAGGAGCCGGGCGATGTGCTGCTCTTCTTGACGGGCGAGCAGGAGATCGAAGACGCGTGCAAGCGAATCATGAGCCAGGTGTTGGCGATGGGTGACGAGGTGCCGGAGCTCAAATGCCTTGCGCTCTACTCGTCGCTTCCTCCCGAGAAGCAGCAGAAGATCTTCCAGCCCGCTCCTGGCCCGAAGGTGCCCGGTGGCCCTCCCGGTAGAAAGGTCGTCATCTCCACAAACATCGCCGAGACGTCGCTCACCATCGACGGTGTCGTCTACGTCGTCGATCCTGGCTTCTCCAAGCAAAAGGTATGGACTCTGCAACCACGCGTGCCGTGGAGCACCAAAGCGCCCGTTGGCTGTTGCTAACGTACTCGTTCGTTCACTTTGGCCTCCAGGTCTACAATCCGCGCATCCGAGTGGAGTCACTTCTCGTGTCACCGATCTCCCGTGCCAGCGCCCAGCAGAGAGCTGGTCGTGCTGGTCGTACTCGCCCTGGCAAGTGCTTCCGGCTGTACACCGAGAAGGTACACTCCCTCCTTCCTAGCACTACCGTCTTTATCGTCCTCGTCCTCGTCGCAGTCTCGTTTTCTGTTCGCTTTGTCTCGGGCAGGTCATCCCTCACACTCCTGGCTTATTGCCGTGGGAAGATGCGATTAATCGACCTTCAACAATAACCCCACCCGTTTCCAAGACGGAGGTCTTTCAACTTACGCTGTTTCTCCTCCACGGGATTCAGAGATTGTTGAAAGACCAAACATCTTTGTTTTGCGTTTTTTCTGTAGTGAGGCGTGTCGGGAGTTGACGTCGTGTGCGACGCGCTGGAGTACTGACTCAATCCTTTCGCACCGTGTGCAGGCCTTCAAGAAGGATCTGCAGGCGCAAACGTACCCAGAGATCCTCCGTTCCAACCTCGGTTCGGTGGTGCTTCAGCTCAAGAAGCTGGGCATTGACGATCTGGTGCACTTTGACTTCATGGACCCGCCGGCGCCCGAGACCTTGATGAGGGCTCTCGAGATGCTCAACTATTTGGGTACGCACTCGTCGCTTCATTTCCCTCTCGGCCTCAGTGCTAAATTCGCTTTACTTCACAGGCGCCCTTGACGACGACGGAAACCTGACCGAGGTGGGCGGCATGATGGCCGAGTTCCCGCTCGACCCTCAGCTCGCGAAGATGATCATCGCTTCGCCTCAGCTCAACTGCTCGAACGAGATGCTGTCGATCACCGCTATGCTCTCGGTTCCCAACGCCTTCCTCAGGCCCAAGGAGGCGCAGAGGGCCGCCGACGAAGCCAAGTCGCGCTTCGCCCACCTCGATGGCGACCACCTCACGCTTCTCAACGCCTACCACGCTTACAAGAAGAACGCCGACGACAGGTACCTTCAACCGCCACTTTCCACTTCCCTTTACTTTGCAACACAATGATGTATTTATATATACGCTATTCGGATTCTCTGTGGCGATAACTCTTGGAGTTTGACTGATTTGCTCGTGTAGCCCACGATAGTCTACAGCGCCTTTTCACGTTGACATGCTGACACTCTTGCTTTCCCACTTTTCTAGGACGTGGTGCTACGACAACTTCCTCAACCACCGATCGATGAAGGCGGCGGACAACGTGCGCACGCAGCTGTCGCGCATTATGAGGCGCTTCAACTTGCCGCTGGTCTCCACCGAGTTCAACTCGCCTGATTACTACCTCAACATCCGAAAGGCGCTTGTTGCTGGGTTCTTCATGCAGGCCGCCCACCTGGAGCGAACCGGCCACTACCTCACCGTTAAGGACAACCAGGTACGCGAACCCTTGTTTACTATTGCGTGGCGTGCGTTCGCTTGTTCGTCCGGCAATGCGTAGTGATGTACTATATCAATTGTTACTATTGAACCGCTCAGCGGTCATGTTACCAACATAAGGGTTTTTCTGAACGTTATTCTTATGCGCAGTTGATGGTGGCCCGCCATGTGTGAGCGTTTGTGCTGACACCATTCGTCCTCTGCAGGTCGTTGCGCTGCATCCCTCAACTTGTCTGGACCGCAAGCCCGAGTGGGTCGTTTACAACGAGTTTGTGCTCACGTCCAAGAACTTCATTCGTACCGTGACCGACATCCGCGGTGAATGGTACCTCTTCCTTCCCCGCTCCCCTCGTCTTTACACACCGGGGTAAATGATGTTAAAAATCATACAATTCCTTTAACATGATAAGCCATGAAATCACACAGCCGAGACTGAACACGCCCTCATCTTCTTTCTCTTTTACCCTTTCGTGCTCTCCACGTTCGAATGCTGATCCGTCATTCCTCTTTTCTCTGCAGGCTCGTGCAACTTGCTCCCCACTACTACGACCTGTCGAACTTCCCGCCATGCGAAGCGAAGAGGAAGCTGGAGAGGATTCACGCGCAGCTGCAGCAGTCCCAGAGGAAGTAAACGCGTTCCGATCCGAGGGTGCAGCAAGCTTCTCGCCGTGCCACTGTCAGCGCCGACCCGCATCGTCACCACGACTGAGCACGAGGTGGATGAAAGTGTGTGGCTATGTCGAGAGTCAGCCTGAACAGAAAGAAAAACAAGACATTGTTTGCAATCAATCGTCCCGTGACTGTGCGCGAACGTGGGTCTGGCAGGGATCGACGTCTGGTGGGTGGGTACTCGCGAACCACCGAGTGGGCCTGTAGGCGAATTGTGAGCGCCAACTGCAACGGTGGCGGACCAGCGTTTGGCGGACACTTTTTCTTTGGCGGCGCCACCTTAACGGCGAGGGCACTGACGTAGAAGCGGGAGCGAAAAATTGCACCTTTGTTGGGCGGAAGAAGCGAAGGTCACAATTCAAGATCGGGCAGAGAGAAGGAAGACCTGACGCAAGGGGGATCAGCGAACGAATAACGAGCGCTACGTCTCATCCTTCACACCTGAGGCTACCCCAGAGATAGACGCAAATTGAACGAAAATGAATCGTCTCGTGGGCCAAGGCCGCTACTTCGAATCCACAAACCCCAAGTTCGAGGAGATCAAAGTGTTGCTCGACAATGCGGGGAACAAGGAGAAAATGGAGGGCATGAAGCGACTACTTGCGGTTCGCGCTCCCCCCCCCACACAAATCTCACTCTTTCATGCTTTGCATTCTCCTCTCCTTTCACTGTCAACAACGCCCAGTGTCTTTTCTGCAATCTCATTCGCTGCAATCTCCCTGTAGATGATGTCCAAAGGCACGGATGTCTCAGGTCTCTATCCCGATGTGGTTAAAAACGTCATCTGCAAGAACATGGGCGTGAAGAAGCTGGTCTACATGTTTCTCGTGCACTACGCCGAGTTGGAGCCCGATCCAGCGCTGCTTGCCATCAACAACTTCCAGCGCGACATGCAGAGCGATAATCAGCTGTTGCGCGCCCTCGGCCTGCGCGTTATGTCGAGCATTCGGCTGCGCGTGATTGTGCAAGTGGTTGTGCTCGCCATCAGGAAGGCCTCGAAGGACTCTTCGCCCTACGTGCGCAAGGCTGCTGCTCACGCTCTTCCCAAGGTCTACTCGTACGTGCTTCCGTTGAATCCCGACCTTGAATGCCAAAGATTATCGCATTTCTCACGATTCTTTTTAAATTATATAGGCTGGATGAAGAACAGCTTCCCGATCTGCTCGACATCTTGCAGAGTCTTATGCGGGACCACTCGCCGATGGTGCTGGGCAGTGCCTTTTGGGCCTTCAACGAGATCTGTCCGGAGCGGTTCGACATGCTCCATCCGCACTTCAGGAAGGTGTGCCACCTGCTGGCCGACATCGACGAGTGGGGACAAGTGGCCACTCTCAACACCCTCACTCGCTATGCTCGCACGCAATTCAAGAATCCCGAGGCCGCCGTCAAGGTCTCCTCCTTCATGATAATTGCTCTTCTCTGGTCTCCATCACTCAACCCTCCCTTCCCGTCCGACAACAGGAGAAGCCCGAGAGGAAGAAGAGCAAGCGATCGTGGCGCGGGGATTCGGACAGCTCTGATCGCAGCGACGAGTCATCCACCGAATCCGATGACGACCTCATGGAGGGTGTAGGTGACATGGACAGCGATCATCGGCTCCTCCTCCAATCTACTCTACCTCTATTCCGCTCCCGCAACGCCAGCGTACGTTTCTCCGCTCTTCTTCGTGTCTTCTGCTCAGGAGCCGCCACCTCACACTCTTTCTTGTGGCAGGTGGTCGTTGCTGCGGCTTCTCTTTACTTCTACATGGCCCCTTCCACCGAAGCTACGGTGGCTGGTCGTGCTCTCACTCGCGTCCTCCACTCTCCGCGAGAGATCCAGTATATTGTCCTCTCCAACATATCCACCATGGCCGCCGTGCGTCCGGTACGTTGTTCTGTGCCCACTTGGCATGGCTTTCTCTTCGCGGTGCTGACCTTCTTCCCCGCGACTCCTTATGGCATACACAGACAATGTTCGAGCCGTTCCTGCTCGACTTCTTTGTCAACTCCACTGACGCGGCCTTCATCCGAAAACTGAAGCTCGGCATCCTCACCTGCATTGCTTCGGAGACCAACATCAGCACCATCCTCGAAGAACTCAACGTGCGTTGCCTGCGCTCAAGTGCTCCTTCGGTCCCTCTCTGACATGTTTTCCTACAGACCTATGTGCACAGAGAAGACAGGGAGTTGGTCACGGCCTCGATCCAGGCCATTGGCCGATGCGCGTCGCGCCTCCCCGAGGTGGCCGACAGCTGCATGCGCACTCTCATGACCCTCATCGCCAACCGATCCGAGGAGGTCGTGGCCGAGTCCGTCGTCGTCATCAAGAAGCTTTTGCAGGCCGGCGCCAACCAGGTACCTCTCAGCGCATTGAGCCTGTCGTGTGCGAGTGCAGGCCTAATGGTGTCATGCCGCTGTAGGACTTCCCGCTTCGACAAGTGGTGAAGCAGCTGTCCAAGCTCCTGCAGGTAGTGACGGTGCCCAAGGCGCGCGCCTCCATCGTGTGGGTCATTGGCGAGTACCATCAGCATGTTCCGCTGCTTGCCCCCGATGTGCTGCGTATCTTGGCCAAGTCCTTCACCGAAGAGGTACAGCACCGGATTGCCTTTAGCGCCACGCTGCGGCACTAGTGCCCCAGTCCAACTGACGGTCTTTTCTATGATGCGCACAGGCCGAGCTCGTCAAGCTGCAAACACTGAACCTGGGCGTGAAGTTGTTCCTCACCAACCCGGCGCAGACCAAGGAGATATTCAAGTATGTGCTTGAGCTGGCCAAGTACGATCTTAACTACGATATCCGCGACAAGGCGCGTCTCATGCGAGGCGTCCTCTTTGCGCCGTCGTCGCCCACGCTCGCCCAGCAAGCCCAGCGGCTCTTCATCACCACCAAGCCAGCTCCCTCGACCGCTGGCACCGAAGAAACCAAAGGCTCCGAATACGCCCTCGGGTCTCTCTCGCATGTTGTGGGCCACAAGGCACTTGGCTATCTGGTTCGTCAACCTTCCCACATTACTGCTCGCACTCGTTGTTCACGTCCGGTCACTGACGTCCTCGCCTCCTTCTTTGTCATGTGCAGGCCATTCCTGACTTTCCGGCGGTGGCACCCAACACCGACCGCACGCCGGAGGACGCGATTCACGCGATGGAGAACGCGCCGCCGCCCGTGGGTCTCGAATACTCGTCGGGCTCGTCCAGTGACACCGACGGCTCGTGGTCTTCCTACTCTGACTCTGATTCCGGCTCCTACTCTGACTCGGACAGTGGCGGTACACTTCTTACCACCACTTATTTAAACCGTGTGGAAACCACGTGTACTCATTTCCCCTTCCCGCTCCCCACATGTGGCACCAGATCGCTCTCCGCGGCGATCCCGTCGGTCACGTTCCCGTTCTCGTTCCCGCTCCCGGTCCAGGTCGCCATCGGGCTCCGACTCGGACTCCTACACCGATTCCTATTCCGACACGGGCTCTGATTCCTACACCGACTCTGAGAGCGAGTGCGTCCCACGCCCTGCGCACTCTTGTTACCCTTACGCTTGTGCCGGCGCTCATTTTAGTTCGCGGCAACGTGGTTCACAGAGACGACAGAAGTAAGAGGCGAGGCGGAAAGAAGGCTTCTGCTCCGCCACCGAAGGCGCCGACATCCTCATCGGGCGGCAGCAAGGCCCCGGCCGCCGCTGCGGCGCCATCGCAGGGCTACGAATCGCTGCTCGGTGGTCTCGAGACCCTCAACCTGGGCGGCTCCACGCTTCTACCGAGCGCCCCCGCCCCCGTGGCCTCCAACGGTTTCCCCTCCCTGGCGTCGGCCCCCATTCCCTCCACGCCCGCCGTGCAGCTCCCCAAGCAGGTGCTGCTTTCGCACGTCACCGGCGGCGGTCTCCAGGTCGAGTTCCGTTTCCTTCGTCGGCCATCCATTCACGGCAAGGAGTACAGTACGATGGAGGTGTACCTCACCAACCACCTGCCCTCCACCGACATCCACTCCGTCAAGCTCTCTGAATCCGTACGCGCACCCTGCTTCGTCGCCCCGCCCACCGATCGGTGAACAAACAAGAGCAACAACAACTGACGCATCACATTTATTGTAAATAACGAACAGTCGATCGAAGCGTCGGGCCTCAAGATCATCCCGTTCAGCGAGGTGTCGGTGCTCCCGGCGGGCGCGTCGTTCCAGACGCACATGAACATCGCCTTCACGTCGGCGTCGCAGGCGGTCAGGCTAGAGGTGGTCACCGACCGGGGCACCTACTCCGTCTCTGTCAAGCCCCAGCTGGGCGAGCTTCTCCGCCCCATCACCCTTAGCGAGGCCGACTTTGACTCGCGCCAGAGTACGCAGCTCGCCAACCACCCAGCAGGGCCGCCCAGTCGCCCGCCTAGGTTGTGGTGCTAAACTTTCTCTCTCTGTGTGTGGTGTGTCCGTCTTGCAGAGGAGCTCGGAGGGATGCAGGAGTCGTCGGAACACCTGACGCTGCCACAGGAACTGGCCAGCGGTGGTACCAAGCTGGTCAACAAGGTCCTCGAGCTCATCAACGTCGGACCTTGCGTCGTCGACGTCAAGGTTAGTCCCCTCACTTCCCCTCGCGCTTTCCAACCACCACACCTTCTCTCTCTCTCTCCCCCCTCTCCCCTTCGCTCTTCGCTCTTTTTTTGTGCTGATGTTGTTTTGCGTTTCATGCGAATGCGCGTTCAGGAGGGGACGTACAAGTTTGTGGGCGTGGCCATTTTTGACGAGAAGCCGCTGCTGATCTCCCTGCGGGCGGAAGGCGAGGGCGGTTCGTACCTGCTGAGGGTCAACTGCGAGGACCCCATCTTTGCCGCCACCGCCAAGAACCTCCTCAAGACCGGCCTCGCTCAGTAAACCTCAACCACTGGCCTCTCCTCTTCGTCTCTCTCTCACCTCCTCCTTTCGTTGTTCTCTCTTCCCAAAAAATAAACAATCCTGCAAACACCGACCTTCTTCTTCCCCTTCAACATGTTTGGAAGTCAATCAACATGTTGGGGGGGGGGCACTACATCAGCTCAAGCTCAAAACATTTGTGTAAAAAGAACTGGAGTGGTACACCACATGGCCGGATCTTGCGCGATGGCTACTGGGTGGAGAGCTCAACGGCGAAGGCCAGGGCGACCTTGGCAAACTCGAGGGCGTGCTCGGGGGAGAGCTTGTCCAGGGTGTCGGCCGGGGAGTGGATCGAGGGGTTGTCCTGGTTGAAGGCCGTCTCGAACGGGAAGGTGGACGGGTAGCCCGCCTTGGTCCAGCTCGCATGGTCGCTGCACGAGTGGTTGTCGTGTGGTTTGAGTGTTCAAACGCCATGAGGGTGCGGTGTTGGGTGGTGCGGGGGTACCTGCAGGCGTAGCCGCAGCGGGTGTCCACGACGGGGAGGCTGGAGTACTCCTTGGCCAGGTCGCGCACGAACTGGGTGAGCGGCGCGCTGACATAGTCCGTCACGATGGCGTACACGGGGTTCTTGGCCACGTAGCCGACCATGTCTGGTGTGATAATAATCCTCTGGTTAATGCAGCGACTCATTGAGCCTGGACTAGGCGTTGGAGGAGGTACCGAGTTGCATCATGCCGGCCACGACCTTGCCCTCCTTCTGGTAGGTGCTCGCAATGGCCTGCGAGCCGCGCAAGCCCACCTCCTCCGCGGCGTAGGCGTGGAACTCGATCGAGCGGCTGCCCCTGAACCCGTTCTTGGCCAGCACGCGGAACACCTCGAGCACCGACGACGAGCCCGACGCTGCGTGCGTGCGTGTTGCGTGCGTGTGCGTGTGTGCGTGTCAGCCGCACAACATTCGTTCGATTGGGCGCGGAGTCAACGCACCATCATCGTCAGCGCCGGGCGCCCTGCCGGTCGACGAATAGCCCACGGAGTCCTCGTGGCCGCCGATGATGACCAGTTCGTCGGCATTCTCGCCTTTGTGGGGGGGTCATATGGG